>OX344724.1:104787849-104982948 GCA_947034835.1 Ballota nigra | reverse complement strand
AAACCCTAAACCCTAAACCCTAAACCCTAAACCCTAAACCCTAAACCCTAAACCCGAACCCCGAACCCCGAACCCCGAACCCCGAACCCCTGACCCCCTGAACCCTGAACCCGAACCCCCGAACCCCGGAACCCCCAACCCCCAAACCCCAAACCCCGAACCCGAACCCCCGAACCCCCGAACCCCCGAACCCCCAAACCCCCAACCCCGAACCCGAACCCCCGAACCCCCGAACCCCCAACCCCCAAACCCCAAACCCCAAACCCCAAACCCCAACCCCCAAACCCTAAACCCCAAACCCCAAACCCCAAACCCCAAACCCCAAAACCCAAACCCAAAACCCCAAACCCCAAACCCCAAACCCCCAAACCTAAACCCTAAACCCTAAACCCAAAGAAGCAGTTAGGTCATTTTTGTGACCAATTTGGTTTAGACAATTCTAAACCTAAAGCCAGTCTGAATAAGAGAGACCGGAAAGATACTAATTTTAAAAGAAAGAATAAGAAGTTTAAGAGTTATCCTGATAAACAGGGTGATGGTCGCGAAAGAAAGCATGCTTATAGGCGTGGAAAGGGTAAAAGAAATTCTTTTAAAGGAAAAAATTATCTTGACCAAATTATTTGTCGAAAGTGTGGCAGAAATGGCCATTATGCTAACCAATGTTATGCTAAAGATAAAATCAATAACCTTGATATTGATGATGCTTTAAAGAAAACTATTTCTGAAATTATTATGGATCATGAAAATAATGTGTCTGAAGAAGAAAAAATTTCTGAAAATTCTGACACCGATTTCTCTAAAGATTCAAACTCTAATGATGAAAAAGATTGTGATAATTGCTTAAATGGCCAACCTTGTCTCAATCTTAATTGTATTAATAATAACAAAGATGATGACTTTTATAGACTTATAAGTCAATTTCAAGACATGAATATCAGTGTCTTAGATAATAATAATAATATTATAGATTTTCTTAAACAAATCAAAGATCCCAGTTTAAGGGATAAAATTATTGAACAGTTTGATGTTTCTTCTTCCCCTAAACCCTAAACCCCAAACCCCAAACCCCAAACCCCAAACCCCCAACCCCCAAACCCCCAAACCCCAAACCCCCAAACCCCCAAAACCCCAAAACCTGACCCCTGACCCCTGACCCCTGACCCCTGACCCCTGACCCCTGAACCCTGACCCCTGACCCCGGGCCCCGGGACCCCGGGACCCCGGGACCCCAGACCCCAGACCCCCAACCCCCAACCCCCAACCCCCAACCCCAAACCCCTAACCCCAAACCCCAAACCCCAAACCCCATAACCCCATAACCCCATAACCCCCCAACCCCAAACCCAAAACCCCAAAACCCCAAAACCCCAAACCCCAAACCCCAAACCCCAAACCCCAACCCCCAACCCCAAACCCCAAACCCCAAAACCCCGACCCCCGACCCCCGACCCCCGACCCCAAACCCAAACCCCTAACCCCTAACCCCTAACCCCTAAACCCTAAACCCAAACCCCCCCAACCCCCCCAACCCCAAACCCCAACCCCCCAACCCCCAACCCCCAAAACCCCAAACCCCAAACCCCCAAACCCCAAACCCCAACCCCCCAACCCCCCAAAACCCAAACCCAAACCCAAACCCAAACCCCAAACCCAAACCCCCAAACCCCCTAACCCCCAAACCCCAAACCCCAAACCCCCAAACCCTAAACCCGAAACCCTAAACCCTAAACCCTAAACCCTAAAACCCTAAACCCTAAACCCTAAATTTAATTTCAAAAAATTCCACAAAAACCTACTCCGTTTAAATTTCTTTTTACGTGGCATGATATTTGGAGGATGAAACACTTGAAAAGGGGGTTTGGTGATATTCGCCCTCTTCGCGAACACGACCCCCATCCCCCCTTTAGATTTTTACAAAAAATTAATTTTCAAAAAATTCCAAAAAAACCTACTCCGTTTGAATTTCTTTTTACGTGGCATGATATTTTGAGGATGAAGCACTAGAAAAGGGGGTTTGGTGGTATTCATCCTCTTCGCGAACCCGGCCCCCATCCCCCCCTTTAGGTTTTTACAAAAATTTAATTTTCAAAAAATTCCACAAAAACCTACTCCGTTTAAATTTCTTTTTACGTGGCATGATATTTGGAGGATGAAACACTTGAAAAAGGGGTTTGGTGATATTCGCCCTCTTCGCGAACCCGGCCCCCATCCCCCACTTTAGGTTTTTTACAAAAATTTAATTTTCAAAAAATTCCAAAAAAACCTACTCCGTTTGAATTTCTTTTTACGTGGCATGATATTTTGAGGATGAAGCACTAGAAAAGGGGGTTTGGTGGTATTCATCCTCTTCGCGAACCCGGCCCCCATCCCCCCCTTTAGGTTTTTTACAAAAATTTAATTTTCAAAAAATTCCACAAAAACCTACTCCGTTTAAATTTCTTTTTACGTGGCATGATATTTGGAGGATGAAGCACTAGAAAAGGGGGTTTGGTGATATTCGTCCTCTTCGCGAACCCGGCCCCCATCCCCCCCTTTAGTTTTTTACAAAAATTTAATTTTCAAAAAATTCCAAAAAAACCTACTACGTTTGAATTTCTTTTTACGTGGCATGATATTTTGAGGATGAAGCACTAGAAAAGGGGGTTTGGTGGTATTCGTCCTCTTCGCGAACCCGGCCCCCATCCCCCACTTTAGGTTTTTTACAAAAATTTAATTTTCAAAAAATTCCAAAAAAACCTACTCCGTTTGAATTTCTTTTTACGTGGCATGATATTTTGAGGATGAAGCACTAGAAAAGGGGGTTTGGTGGTATTCGTCCTCTTCGCGAACCCGGCCCCCATCCCCCCCTTTAGGTTTTTTACAAAAATTTAATTTTCAAAAAATTCCACAAAAACCTACTCCGTTTAAATTTCTTTTTACGTGGCATGATATTTGGAGGATGAAGCACTAGAAAAGGGGGTTTGGTGATATTCGTCCTCTTCGCGAACCCGGCCCCCATCCCCCCCTTTAGTTTTTTACAAAAATTTAATTTTCAAAAAATTCCAAAAAAACCTACTACGTTTGAATTTCTTTTTACGTGGCATGATATTTTGAGGATGAAGCACTAGAAAAGGGGGTTTGGTGGTATTCGTCCTCTTCGCGAAACCGGCCCCCATCCCCCCCTTTAGGTTTTTTACAAAAATTTAATTTTCAAAAAATTCCAAAAAAACCTACTCCGTTTGAATTTCTTTTTACGTGGCATGATATTTTGAGGATGAAGCACTAGAAAAGGGGGTTTGGTGGTATTCGTCCTCTTCGCGAACCCGGCCCCCATCCCCCCCCTTTAGGTTTTTTACAAAAATTTAATTTTAAAAAAATTCCACAAAAACCTACTCCGTTTAAATTTCTTTTTAAGTGGCATGATATTTGGATGATGAAACACTTAAAAAAAGGGTTTGGTGATATTCGCCCTCTTCGCGAACCCGGCCCCATCCCCCTCTTTAGGTTTTTTACAAAAAAATAATTTAAAAAAATTACAATAAAACCTACTCCGTTTGAATTTCTTTTTACGTGGCATGATATTTGGAGGATGAAGTACTAGAAAAAGGGGTTTGGTAATATTCGCCCTCTTCGCGAACCCGGCCCCCATCCCCCCCTTTAGGTTTTTTACAAAAATTTAATTTTCAAAAAATTCCACAAAAACCTACTCCGTTTAAATTTCTTTTTACGTGGCATGATATTTGGAGGATGAAGCACTAGAAAAGGGGGTTTGGTGATATTAGTCCTCTTCGCGAACCCGGCCCCCATCCCCCCCCTTTAGTTTTTTATAAAAATTTAATTTTCAAAAAATTCCAAAAAAACCTACTCCGTTTGAATTTCTTTTTACGTGGCATGATATTTTGAGGATGAAGCACTAGAAAAGGGGGTTTGGTGGTATTCGTCCTCTTCGCGAACCTGGCCCCCATCCCCCCCTTTAGGTTTTTTACAAAAAATTAATTTTCAAAAAATTCCACAAAAACCTACTCCGTTTAAATTTCTTTTTAAGTGGCATGATATTTGGATGATGAAACACTTAAAAAAGGGGTTTGGTGATATTCGCCCTCTTCGCGAACCCGGCCCCATCCCCCTCTTTAGGTTTTTTACAAAAAATTAATTTCAAAAAATTACACAAAAACCTACTCCGTTTGAATTTATTTTTATGTGGCATGATATTTGGATGATGAAACACTTGAAAAAGGGGTTTGGTGATATTCGCCCTCTTCGCGAACCCGGCCCCCATCCCCCCCTTTAGGTTTTTTACAAAAATTTAATTTTCAAAAAATTCCAAAAAAACCTACTCCGTTTGAATTTCTTTTTACGTGGCATGATATTTTGAGGATGAAGCACTAGAAAAGGAGGTTTGGTGGTATTCGTCCTCTTCGCGAACCCGGCCCCCATCCCCCCCCTTTAGGTTTTTCACAAAAACTTAATTTTAAAAAAATTACACTAAAACCTACTCCGTTTGAATTTCTTTTTACGTGGCATGATATTTGGAGGATGAAGTACTAGAAAAAGGGGTTTGGTAATATTCGCCCTCTTCGCGAACCCGGCCCCCATCCCCCCCCTTTAGGTTTTTTACAAAAATTTAATTTTCAAAAAATTCCAAAAAAACCTACTCCGTTTAAATTTCTTTTTACGTGGCATAATATTTGGAGGATGAAGCACTAGAAAAAGGGGTTTGGTGATATTCGCCCTCTTTGCGAACCCGGCCCCATCCCCCTCTTTAGGTTTTTTACAAAAAATTAATTTCAAAAAATTACACAAAAACCTACTCCGTTTGAATTTCTTTTTACGTGGCATGATATTTGGAGGATGAAGCACTAGAAAAAAGGGTTTGGTGATATTCGCCCTCTTCGCGAACCCGGCCCCCATCCCCCCCCTTTTAGGTTTTTTAGAAAAATTTAATTTTCAAAAAATTCCACAAAAACCTACTCCGTTTAAATTTTTTTTTACGTGGCATGATATTTGGAGGATGAAACACTTGAAAAAGGGGTTTGGTGATATTCGCCCTCTTCGCGAACACGACCCCCATCCCCCCTTTAGGTTTTTTTCAAAAATTTAATTTTTAAAAAATTCCAAAAAAACCTACTCCGTTTGAATTTCTTTTTACGTGGCATGATATTTTGAGGATGAAACACTAGAAAAGGGGGTTTGGTGGTATTCGTCCTCTTCGCGAACCCGGCCCCCATCCCCCCCTTTAGGTTTTTACAAAAATTTAATTTTCAAAAAATTCCACAAAAACCTACTCCGTTTAAATTTCTTTTTACGTGGCATGATATTTGGAGGATGAAACACTTGAAAAAGGGGTTTGGTGATATTCGCCCTCTTCACGAACCCGGCCCCCATCCCCCACTTTAGGTTTTTTATAAAAATTTAATTTTCAAAAAATTACAAAAAAACCTACTCCGTTTGAATTTCTTTTTACGTGGCAGGATATTTTGAGGATGAAGCACTAGAAAAGGGGGTTTGGTGGTATTCGTCCTCTTCGCGAACCCGGCCCCCATCCCCCCCTTTAGGTTTTTTACAAAAATTTAATTTTCAAAAAATTTCAAAAAAACCTACTCCGTTTGAATTTCTTTTTACGTGGCATGATATTTTGAGGATGAAGCACTAGAAAAGGAGGTTTGGTGGTATTCGTCCTCTTCGCGAACCCGGCCCCCATCCCCCCCCCCCCCCCTATAGGTTTTTTACAAAAACTTAATTTTAAAAAAATTACACTAAAACCTACTCCGTTTGAATTTCTTTTTACGTGGCATGATATTTGGAGGATGAAGTACTAGAAAAAGGGGTTTGGTAATATTCGCCCTCTTCGCGAACCCGGCCCCCATCCCCCCCCCCCCCCTTTAGGTTTTTTTACAAAAATTTAATTTTCAAAAAATTCCAAAAAAACCTACTCCGTTTAAATTTCTTTTTACGTGGCATGATATTTGGAGGATGAAGCACTAGAAAAAGGGGTTTGGTGATATTCGCCCTCTTCGCGAACCCGGCCCCATCACCCTCTTTAGGTTTTTTACAAAAAATTAATTTCAAAAAATTACACAAAAACCTACTCCGTTTGAATTTCTTTTTACGTGGCATGATATTTGGAGGATGAAGCACTAGAAAAAGGTTGGTGATATTCGCCCTCTTAGCGAACCCGGCCCTCATCCCCCCCCCCCCCCCCCTTTAGGTTTTTTAGAAAAATTTAATTTTCAAAAAATTCCACAAAAACCTACTCCGTTTAAATTTCTTTTTACGTGACATGATATTTGGAGGATGAAACACTTGAAAAAGGGGTTTGGTGATATTCGCCCTCTTCGCGAACACGACCCCCATCCCCCCTTTAGGTTTTTTACAAAAATTTAATTTTCAAAAAATTCCAAAAAAACCTACTCCGTTTGAATTTCTTTTTACGTGGCATGATATTTGGAGGATGAAGTACTAGAAAAAGGGGTTTGGTAATATTCGCCCTCTTCGCGAACCCGGCCCCCATCCCCCCCCCCCCCTTTAGGTTTTTTACAAAAATTTAATTTTCAAAAAATTCCACAAAAACCTACTCCGTTTAAATTTCTTTTTACGTGGCATGATATTTGGAGGATGAAGCACTAGAAAAAGGGGTTTGGTGATATTCGCCCTCTTCGCGAACCCGGCCCCATCCCCCTCTTTAGGTTTTTTACAAAAAATTAATTTCAAAAAATTACACAAAAACCTACTCCTTTTGAATTTCTTTTTAGGTGGCATGATATTTGGAGGATGAAGCACTAGAAAAAGGGGTTTGGTGATATTCGTCCTCTTCACGAACCCGGCCCCCATCCCCCCCTTTAGGTTTTTTACAAAAATTTAATTTTCAAAAAATTTCACAAAAACCTACTCCGTTTGAATTTCTTTTTACGTGGCATGATATTTGGAGGATGAAGCACTAGAAAAAGGGGTTTGGTGATATTCGCCCTCTACGCGAACCCGGCCCCCATCCCCCCCTTTAGGTTTTTTAGAAAAATTTAATTTTCAAAAAATTCCACAAAAACCTACTCCGTTTAAATTTCTTTTTACGTGACATGATATTTGGAGGATGAAACACTTGAAAAAGGGGTTTGGTGATATTCGCCCTCTTCGCGAACACGACCCCCATCCCCCCTTTAGGTTTTTTACAAAAATTTAATTTTTAAAAAATTACAAAAAAACCTACTCCGTTTGAATTTCTTTTTACGTGGCATGATATTTTGAGGATGAAGCACTAGAAAAGGGGGTTTGGTGGTATTCGTCCTCTTCACGAACCTGGCCCCCATCCCCCCCTTTAGGTTTTTTACAAAATTTAATTTTCAAAAAATTCCAAAAAAACCTACTCCGTTTGAATTTCTTTTTACGTGGTATGATATTTTGAGGATGAAGCACTAGAAAAGGGGGTTTGGTGGTATTCGTCCTCTTCGCGAACCCGGCCCCCATCCCCCCCCTTTAGGTTTTTTACAAAAAATTAATTTTCAAAAAATTCCACAAAAACCTACTCCGTTTAAATTTCTTTTTACGTGGCATGATATTTGGATGATGAAACACTTAAAAAAGGGGTTTGGTGATATTCGCCCTCTTCGCGAACCCGGCCCCATCCCCCTCTTTAGGTTTTTTACAAAAAAATAATTTCAAAAAATTACACAAAAACCTACTCCGTTTGAATTTCTTTTTACGTGGCATGATATTTGGAGGATGAAGCACAAGAAAAAGGGGATTGGTGGTATTCGCCCTCTTCGTGAACCCGGCCCCCATCCCCCCCTACGGAAAATCCTAAAAAGTTGAGTAGTAAGCCCTAACCAGGAGGGTGAATGTTTTAACTAGGGAAAATCCAAAAAAGTTAAATAATAAGCCCTAATTGGGAGGTAAAATTTAAATCCTACTGAAAACCCTAAAAAGTTTAATATTAAGCTCTAATCGGGAGGGGTAATAGTAAACCTTACGGAAAGCATTAAAAACTTGAGTAATAAGCTCTATTCGGAAGGGTGAATAGTATACCCTAGGTAAACCCTAAACCCCCCAAAACCCCAATACCTGAAACCCCAGACCCGAGACCCCAGAACCCCAAAATCAAAAACCCCAAACCCAAATTTTTTTTCTGTCCATTTTTCGATTTTTTTTAGTATTTTTAACCCCTATTTCCATATAATCAATCCATAAACGAGAACTAACCTGAAGGGCTCCTCGATTTTAGCCAGGTAGCTCATTCGATCGTGGAGTCGGAGTCTCTTCCCAAAGAAAGGTTCTCCATCTCGATTCACCACAATTATAAGCACTCAACTTGACACACAATAGCATATAAACAATGAATGAGAGGGTGTGCACTTGTGCAATTTTTTAATTAGACCTCTTATGTGCGCAAGTGCATATGTACTACCGTAAAATTATTATACTTATAAAGTGTAATATTTGAATCTATATGTTCAGGTTGAATTGGGGAAGGATGGGAAGATGAGGATTTGAAGATGTAGTCATATAGGATGCGTGCATTTATTTATTTATTTTTTTGGACAAATACATAAACTTGTAATTTTTATTATAAATTTGTAAATTTTATATTTAAATATGAAATTTTAAAAGGTTTATATGTTAGCAATCCAATTGTTTTTTAAAATTTGATATGTGCAAATTATTTTAAATTTTTGTTGAGTGTTTGAATCCGATAAAAATGACGTGTGCATTTTTTTATAGTTTGGCATAGGTTTATAGAATCCAAATTGAATTATAAAGGTTTCGAAAACAAATTGAACAAATAATTAAAAAAAATTTAAAACTAAAAATTTGGTGTAAAAATGGATCAAAGTATATGTGCAAATATAATAGACCCTAAACCCTGAACCTTAAAACCCCTAAAACCCCAACCCCCTAAACCCCGAACCCGAACCCCAAAACCCAATTTTTTTTCTATCCATTTTTCGAATTTTTTAGTATTTTTAACCTCTATTTCCATATAATCAATCCATACACGGGGACTAACCTGAGGACTCCTCGATTTAAGCCAGATAGCTCATTCGATCGAGGAGTCGAAGTCTCTTCCCAATGCAAGATTCTCCATCTCGATTCACCACAATTATAATTTACATCAAACACTAATCAATACACAATAGAGAACTCAACTTGACACGCAATAGCATAAACAATGAACGAGAGGGTGTGCACCTGTGCAATTTGTCAATTAGATCGAGGAGTCGGAGTCTCTTCCCAATGCAAGGTTCTCCATCTCGATTCACCACAATTATAATTTACATCACTCATCAATACACAATAGAGAACTCAATTTGACACACAATAGCATAAACAATGAACGAAAGGGTGTGCACCTGTGCAATTTGTCAATTAGACCTCTATGTGTCTCGGTGCATACTACCGTAAAACATGTAAAACACTCCACCCCCAAACTTAGACTTTATGAAGCGGTCTAAACCCTGAAACCCCAACCCCTAAACCCCCAAAACCCAAAAAAAAAAAACCCAAAACCCCCTGAACCCTGAACCCCAACCCCGAACCCCCAAACCCCCAACCCTCAAACCCCCCCAAACCCGAACTCCGACCCCAACCTCCGAAACCCCGAACCCTAAACCCTAGGCAAAATCGTAAAAAGTTGAATAGTAAACCAAATCAGGAAGATTAATAGAAAACTCTAGATAAAACCCTAAAATATTGAATAGTAAGCTCTAATCGGGAGGGGTGAATAGTAAAACCTAGGGAAAATCCTAAAAAATTTAATAGTGAGCCCTAATCAGGAGGGTGAATAGTAAACCCTAGGGAAAACCCTAGAAAATTTAATAGTGTGCCATAATCAGGGGGGATGAATAGTAAACTCTCGGAAAACCATAAAAAGTTGAATAGTAAACCATAAAACACTCCACCCCCAAACTTAGACTTTATGAAGCGGTCTAAACCCTAAACCCTAAACCCTAGACCCCAGACCCCCGACCCCCGGACCCCCGACCCTCGACCCCAGACCCCAGACCAGACCCCCAACCCCCAAACCCCAAACCCCAAACCCCCCGAAATCCCAACCCCAAACCCCAACCCCAACCCCACACCCCTCCCCCAGACCCCCAGACCCCCGACCCCAGACCCCCGACCCCAGACCCCCGACCCCCGACCCCGACCCCCGACCCCAAACCCCAAACCCTAAACCCCAAAACCCCAAACCCAAAAATCCCAAACCCCAATTTTTTTCTGTCCATTTTTCAAATTTTTAGTATTTTTAACCCTTA
The DNA here is from genome assembly GCA_947034835.1 of Ballota nigra. Lineage (NCBI taxonomy): Eukaryota > Viridiplantae > Streptophyta > Magnoliopsida > Lamiales > Lamiaceae > Ballota > Ballota nigra. The sequence goes on along the minus strand of OX344724.1, from coordinate 104,972,722 downwards.
TTTCCATATAATCAATCCATAAAAACTAACCTGAAGGACTACTCGATTTAAGCCAGGTAGCTCATTCGATCGAGGAGTCAGAGTCTTTTCCCAACGCAAGGTTCTCCATCTCGATTCACCACAATTATAATTCACTTCAAACACTCATCAATACACAATAGAGAACTCGGCCTGACACGCAATAACATATAAACAATGAACGAGAGGGTGTGCACCTATGCAATTTGTCAATTAGACCTCTCATGTGTGTCGGTGCATATGTACTACCGTAAAACACTCCACCACCCAAACTTAGACTTTGTGAAGCAGTCTAAATTTGTTACTAACTTGGTATAAGAGCTTCATATCCATTGAGTATTTGATCACAGGATCCCTAAAACCCTAAACCCCCCGAAACCCCGAAGTGCGGGGATGTCAAAAAAAACCCTAACCCCCTAAACCCCCCCCTTTAGGTTTTTTCCAAAAATTTAAATTTCAAAAAAATCCACAAAAACCTACTCCGTTTGAATTTCTTTTTACGTGGCATGATATTTGGAGGATGAAGCACTAGAAAAAGGGGTTTGGTGATATTCGCCTTCTTCGCGACCCCGCCCCCATCACCCTCTTTAGATTTTTTCCAAAAAATTAAATTTAAAAAAATTCCACAAAAATCAACTCCGTTTGAATTTCTTTTTACGTGGCATGATATTTGGAGGATGAAACACTAGAAAAATGGGGTTTGGTGATATTCCCCCTCTTCACGAACCCCGCCTCCATCACCCCCTTTAGGTTTTTTACAAAAATTTAAATTTCAAAAAATTCCACAAAAGCCTACTCCGTTTGAATTTCTTTTTACGTGGCATGATATTTGGAGGATGAAGCACTAAAAAAAGGGGTTTGCTTATATTCGTCCTCTTCGCGAACCCCGCCCCCATCACCCTCTTTAGGTTTTTTACAAAAATTTAAATTTCAAAAAATTTCACAAAAACCTACTCCGTTTGAATTTCTTTTTACGTGGCATGATAATTGGAGGATTAAGCACTAGAAAAAGGGGTTTGATGATCTTCGCCCTCTTCGCGACCCCGCCCCCATCCCCCCCCCCCCCCCTTTATATTTTTTACAAAAAATTAATTTTCAAAATTTTCCACAAAAACCTACTCCGTTTGAATTCCTTTTTACGTGGCATGATATTTGGAGGATGAAGCACTAGAAAAAGGAGTTTGCTTATATTCGCCCTCTTCGCGAACCCCGCCCCCCATCACCCCCTTTAGGTTTTTTACAAAAATTTAAATTTCAAAAAATTCCACAAAAGCCTATTCCGTTTGAATTTCTTTTTACGTGGCATGATATTTGGAGGATGAAGCACTAAAAAAAGGGGTTTGCATATATTTGCCCTCTTCGAGAATCCCGCCCCCATCACCCTCTTTAGGTTTTTTACAAAAATTTAAATTTCAAAAAATTCCACAAAAACCTACTCCGTTTGAATTTCTTTTTACGTGGCATGATAATTGGAGGATGAAGCACTAGAAAAAAGGGTTTGGTGATATTCGCCCTCTTCGCGACCCTGCCCCCATTAGTTTTTTTTACAAAAATTTAATTTTCAAAAAATTCCACTAAAACTTACCTCGAACTCCCAACCCCGAACCCTAAACCCTAAACCCTAAATAATAAGCTCTAATCGGGAGTGGTGAATAGTAAACCCAATGAAAAACCCTTAAAAGTTTAGTAGTAAGCCCTAATCGGCAGGTGAATAGTAAACCCTACGAAAAATCCCAAAAAGCTTAATAATAAGCTCTAATCGGGATGGGTGAACAGTAAATCCAAAGGAAAATCCTAAAAATTTGAGTAGTAAGCCCTAATCGGGGGAGTGAATAGTATACCCTACGGAAAACCCAAAAAAGCTTAATAATAAGCTCTAATCTGTAGGGGTGAATAATAGACCCTACGAAAAGTCCTTAAAAGTTGAGTAATAAGTCCTAATCGGGAGGGTGAATAGTATACCCTAGGGAAAACTAGAAAAAGGTTAATAATAAGCTCTAATCGGGAGGGGTGGGTAGTATACCCTACTGAAACCCCTAAAAAGTTGAGTAGTAATCCCTAATCGGGAGGGTGAACAATATACACTAGGAAAAACTCATAAAAGCTTAATAATAAGCTCTAATCTGGAGGGATGAATAGTAAACCCTACGAAAAGCCTTAAAAAGTTGAGTAATAAGCCCTAATCGTGAGGGTGAATAATATACCTTAGGGAAAACCAGAAAAAGTTTAATAATAAGCTCTAATCGGGAGGGGTGAATAGTAAATCCTACGGAAAATCCTAAAAAGTTGAGTAGTAAGCCCTAATCAGGAGAATAAATAGAATACACTAGGAAAACCTAAAAAAACTTAATAATAAGCTCTAATTGGGAGGGGTGAATAGTAAATCCCATAGAAAACCCTAGAAAGTTGAGTAGTAAACCCTAATCGGGAGGGTGAATAGTATACCCTAGAGAAAACCGAAAAAAGCTTAATAATTGGCTCTAATCGGGAGGGGAGAATATTAACCCTACGAAAAGCGCAAAAAAGTTGAGTAATAAGCACTAATCGGGAGGGTGAATAGTATACCCTAAGGAAAACCAGAAAAAGCTTATAGTAAACCCTACGAAACGCCTTAAAAAGTTGAGTAATAAGCCCTAATCGTGAGGGTGAATAATATACCTTAGGGAAAACCAGAAAAAGTTTAATAATAAGCTCTAATCGGGAGGGGTGAATAGTAAACCCTACGGAAAATCCTAAAAAGTTGAGTAGTAAGCCCTAATCAGGAGAATAAATAGAATACACTATGAAAACCTAAAAAAAACTTAATAATAAGCTCTAATTGGGAGGGGTGAATAGTAAATCCCACAGAAAACCCTAGAAAGTTGAGTAGTAAACCGTAATCGGGAGGGTGAATAGTATACCCTAGAGAAAACCGAAAAAAGCTTAATAATTGGCTCTAATCGGGAGGGGAGAATATTAACCCTACGAAAAGCGCAAAAAAGTTGAGTAATTAGCACTAATCGGGAGGATGAATAGTATACCCTAAGGAAAACCATAAAAAGCTTAATAATAAGCTATAATTGGGATGGGTGAATAGTAAACCCTACGGAAACCCAAAAAAATTGAGTAGTAAGCCCTAACCAGGAGGGTGAATGTTTTCCCTAGGGAAAATCCAAAATAAATTAATAATAAGCTCTAATTGGGACGGGTAAATAGTAAATTCTATTGAAAACCCTAAAAAGTTTAATAATAAGTTCTAATCGGGAGGGGCGAATCCCTAAGAAGCTGAGTAATAAGCTCTAATCGGGAGGGTGAATAGTATACCCTAGGGAAATCCTAAACCCCAAACCCCCCAAAACCCGAAACCCCAAACCCGAGACCCCAAAACCCCAAACCCAAAAATCCCAAACCCCAATTTCTTTCTGTCCATTTTTCAAATTTTTAGTATTTTTAACCCTTATTTCCATATAATCAATCCATAAACGAGAACTAACCTGAAGGACTACTCGATTTAAGCCAGGTAGCTCATTCGATCGAGGAGTCGGAGTCTTTTCCCAACGCAAGGTTCTCCATCTCGATTCACCACAATTATAATTCACTTCAAACACTCATCAATACACAGTAGAGAATTCGGCCTTACACGCAATAACATATAAACAATGAACGAGAGGGTGTGCGCCTATGCAATTTGTCAATTAGACCTCTCATGTGTGTCGGTGCATATGTACTATCATAAAACACTCCACCACCCAATTTGAGTGTAAATTGGCTTTAAACTTAGTGATTGAAAAAAAATTCTGGCAAAAATCATGTAACATTGTTTAATCTTAAAACACAGATTGAGTGTAAATTAGCTCAATACATAATGATTAAGGAATAAACTCTATTTTTAATCATGTTTCGCTTTTTAATCTTAAAACCTAAATTGAGTGTAAATTTGCTTAAAACTTAGTGATTAAAGAAGAAACATTATTTTTAATCATGTTTCACTTTTAGTCTTAAAACCTTAATTGCGTGTAAATTAGCTTAAACCTTAGTGATTAAGGAAGATATACCATTTTTAATCCTGTTCCTCTTTTTTTTTTAAATTAAAACCCAAATTAAATGTAAATTAGCTTATAACTTAATGATTAAGGAAGAAACTCCATTATTATTCATGTCTACTTTTTGAATCGTAAAACTCAAATTGAGTGTAAATTAGCTTAAAACTAGATTAAGATATCATTTGTAGTGTTTATGGATATCAGTAATATTTATTGGGAATCATACAAATATTTTTTAATAGATAATGTAATTATGAAAGAATAAAATTAGTTAAAGTTTTTGTAAAAATACATTATACATATCTTTTAAAAGTTATATTTCAAAACTTATCCAGCACAACCATTCATCAACCTACTTCGTTTGAATTTCTTTTTACGTGACATGATATTTGGAGGATTAAACACTAGAAAAAATAGTTTGGAGATATTCGCCCTCTTCGCGAACCCCGCCCCTTCCCCCCCCCTTTAGGTTTTTAACAAAAATAATTTTCAAAAAATTCCACAAAAACCTACTCCATTTGAATTTCTTTTTACGTGACATTATATTTGGAGGATGAAGCACTAGAAAAAAGGGTTCTGTGATATTCGCCCGCTTCGCGAACCCCGCCCCCATCCCCCTCTTTAGGTTTTTTACAAAAAATTAATTTTCAAAAAATTCCACAAAACCTACTCCGTTTGATTTTCTTTTTACGTGGAATGATATTTGGAGGATGAAACACTAGAAAAAGGGGTTTGGTGATATTCGCCCTCTTCGCGAATCCCGCCCCCATCCCCCCTTTAGGTTTTTTACAAAAAATTAATTTTCAAAAAATTCCACAAAAACCTACTCCGTTTGAATTTCTTTTTACGTGGCATGATATTTGGGGGATGAAGCACTAGAATAGGGGGTTTGGTGATATTCGCCCTCTTCGCGAACCCCGCCCCCATCCCCCCTTTAGGTTTTTTACAAAAAATTAATTTTCAAAAAATTCCACAAAAACCTTCTCTGTTTGAATTTATTTTTACGTGGCATGATATTTGGAGGATAAAACACTAAAAAAGGGGTTTGGTTATATTTGCCCTCTTCGCGAACCCCGCACCCATCACCCCCTTTAGTTTTTTTAAAAAAATTTAAATTTCAAAAAATTCCACAAAAACCTACTCCGTTTGAATTTCTTTTTTCGTGGCATGATATTTGGAAGATGAAACACTAGAAAAAAGGGTTTGGTGATATATTTTTTTATGTGGCATGATATTTGGATAGTAAATCCCTAAAAAGTTGAATAGTAAGCCCTAATCGGAAAGATAAATAGAATAAACTAAGGAAACCCTGACCCCTGAACCCTGAACCCTACGAAAAGTCCTTAAAAGTTGAGTAATAAGCGCTAATCGGGAGGGTGAATAGTGTACCCTAGGGAAAACCAGAAAAGGCTGAATAATAAGCCCTAATCGGGAGGGGTGAATAGTAAACCCTACGAAAACCCCTAAAAAGTTGAGTAGTAAGCTCTAATCAGGAGGGTGAAGAATATACTCTTAAGGAAAACTCATAAAAGCTTAATAATAAGCTCTAATCGGGAGGGGTGAATAGTAAACCCTATGAAAAGCCTTAAAAAATTGAGTAATAAGCCTTAATCGTGAGGGTGATACCCTAGGGAAAACCAGAAAATTTTTAATAATAAACTTTAATCGGGAGGGGTGAATAGTAAACCCTACGGAAAATCCTAAAAAGTTGAGTAGTAAGCTCTAATCAGGAGAATAAATAGAATACACTAGGGAAACCTAAAAAATCTTAATAATAAGTTCTAATTGGGAGGGGTGAATAGTAAACCCCACAGAAAACTCTAGAAAGTTTAGTAGTAAGCCCTAATTGGGAGGGTGAATGGTATACCCTAGGGAAAACCGAAAAAAGCTTAATAATTAGCTCTAATAGGGAGGGGAGAATAGTAAACCCTACGAAAAGCGCAAAAAAGTTGAGTAATAAGCCCTAATCGGGAGGGTGAATAGTATACCCTAGGGAAAACCAGAAAAAACTTAATAATAAGCACTAATCGGGGGGTGAATAGTAAACCCTACGAAAACCCAAAATAATTTTAGTAGTAAGCCCTAACCAGGAGAGTGAATGTTTTCCCTAGGGAAAATCCAAAAAAAAAAAATTAATAATAAGCTCTAATTGTGAGGGGTAAATAGTAAATTCTATTGAAAATCCTAAAAAGTTTATTAATAAGCTCTAATCGGGAGGGGTGAAATCTAAACCATTACGGAAAGCCCTAAAAAGTTGAGTAATAAGCTCTAATCGGGAGGGTGAATAGTAAACCCTACGGAAAATCCTAAAAAGTTGAGTAGTTAGCTCTAATCAGGAGAATAAATAGAATACACTAGGGAAACCTAAAAAATCTTAGTAATAAGTTCTAATTGGGAGGGGTGAATAGTAAACCCCACAGAAAACCCTAGAAAGTTTAATAGTAAGCCCTAATTGGGAGGGTGAATGGTATACTCTAGAAAAAATCGAAAAAAGCTTAATAATTAGCTCTAATAGGGAGAGGAGAATAGTAAACCCTACGAAAACCCTAAAAAAATTTAGCAGTAAGCCCCTAACCAGGAGGGTGAATGTTTTCCCTAGGGAAAATCCAAAAAAATAAATAATAATAATTAAGCTCTAATTGGGAGGGGTAAATAGTAAATTCTATTGAAAACCCTAAAAAGTTCAATAATAAACTCTAATCGGGAGGGGTGAATACTAAACCCTTACGAAAAGCCCTAAAAAGTTGAGTAATAAGCTCTAATCGGGAGGGTGAATAGTATATCCTAGGGAAATCCTAAACCCCAAACCCCCCAAAACGCGCAACCCCAAACCCGAGACCCCAGAACCCCAAACCCAAAAATCTCAAACCCCAATTTTTTCTGTCCATTTTTCAATTCTTTTAGTATTTTTAGCTCTTATTTCCATATAATCAATCCATAACGAGAACTAACCTGAATGACTCCTCGATTTAAGCCAGGTAGCTCATTCGATCGAGGAGTCGGAGTCTTTTCCCAACGCGAGGTTCTCCATCTCGATTCACCACAATTATAATTCACCTCAAACACTCATCAATACACAATAGAGAACTCAGTTTGACACGCAATAGCATATAAACTATGAACGAAAGGGTGTGCATCTGTGCAATTAATCAATTAGACCTCTCATGTGTGTCGGTGCATATGTACTACCGTAAAACACTCCACCACCCAAACTTAGACTTTGTGAAGCGGTCTAAATTTGTTACCAACTTGGTATAAGTGTTTCATATCCATTGAGTATCTGATCACACGATCCCCAAAACCCCTAACCCCCTAACCCTAAACCTTAAACCTTAAACCTTAAAACGAGACCCAAGACCCCGAAACATGAAACCGAGACCTGAGACCCAAAATCTTAAAATTGAGACCCGAGACCCAAAACCCTAAAACCCAAACCCCAAAACCTAAAACCTTAAAACCCTGGATCCCAAACCCCTAAACAATTAGTTAGAACCATTGAAATATCATAAGAGAAGTGAAATTTTATGTAGCATCGATTTAGTTATAAGGACGACACCGGAAACATTAATCTCCACTTGCACTTCGAACACGATGTTTTAGGTGTAGCAAGAACAAAGTTTGGGGGGTGTGTATTCGTACTTCGAGTTCGTACACGAAATTCTAATGAAAATGGGTCAAATTGGATCAATTTAAGTGTGAGTGCATAAGTTCGATTTGAACGGGATTAGTGAATTGCACGTTTGGAAGAGACCCCAACTCCTCGGTCGAATGAGCGATCGAGCTTAAATCGAGAAGTTTTCCAGATTAGTACTCGTTTTGGTCGTAAATTCTTGCATTTCGGTTCGAAAAGGTTGTAATTTGAGTTTGGGAAGTGTAAGTGCTCGAGCAGCCCTACTCGTGCACCTAGTGCACGAGTGCTCGTGCACTGCGCACGAGTTGACGCGGGTCGTGCACCCCTGCACGAGTGCTTGTGCAGTGCGCTCGAGCAAGGGATGGTAGTGCACTTAATGCACGAGCTCGAGTGCTCGTGCACTTTCTCGGTTCTGTTCATTTGAGGCGCTCGAGCTCTACTTACTCGTGCACTAGTGCACGAGTAGTGCACGAGCGGTCGCAACTTTGGAATTTTAAGCCCTAGGCCGATTTTTTTTCCACACTATTGATTAGGCGTGAAATTGTTATGTCTTGGTGCTCGATTTGCCCATGTTTTGAGTGTTTTTTATGAGTGTTTGGAGTCAATTGAGTATCATTTTTATAAATTCATTAATTTGTCTCTTTGGTTTTCATAGATGGATAGAGGGCAAAAATAGGAGTTCGTAGGACTTTGAATCGGCCAAAACGGACTCCCGATTGAGAAGATATGAAGATTTTACGAACAAGTGTACAACAGCCGAAAACCACTCGAGCGCCAGCGCTCGACCGATTGCACCACTCGAGCTACATGCTCGAGCGCCCCTGCTCGAGCACTTTCCTATTTTTTGCCCCCGAATTCGTTTTTCGGCCCATGAGTTTCCGGTTCGCCCCGACGCTTATATATACTCATTCCAAACTCGTTTTGGAGGATAACAACATACCAACACATATTTTTACATACTTTGAGCGAAGAGAAAGCTTGGGGAGGAGTTTTGAAGGATTTTATACGTTGTAATCGAGGTTTTAATTTATGAATTCTTAGTACTTCTTTTTAACGTATTAGATTAATTCTTTCTTTCTTTCTTTACTCTTTGAGACGAGTAAACCTAGTTTTTCAGATTTATATAGATTTCTTTGGAGACTTTAATTTGTTCTTTCGTTTATGTTCTTGATTTTATTAGTTAATTCAATTATGCATATGTTTATTGTTCTTGTGATTGCTTTGATTATTCAAACCACCATGTTAGGCTAGAACCCTTGCATGCTTAGGGTAGGATGAACTCGTAGAAGTTGGTTGTGGGTACGTAATTAGGGTAATTCGTGATGTTAGATTTTAATTCTCTTAATTAATGAATTCTTAAAATCAATCTTAACTTTACCTTTGAATTTCGTACGAAAGTGTTAGGGAGAGGACGACCGTATCACTCTTTAACAACTAGTAGTCTTAACGAGAAGGTTTAGAAGGGGTTAATTAATCTACCGGTTTAGCGAAGGAGGACGACCGCATCACCTTAGTTAAATTAGGGTCTCGTTAATTAAGCACGATTCATTAACTTGTTAGTGGATTAGTAAAGTCGATTTATAAGATAAAGTATTAGGGTTTGAAATCTTGAGCTTTCATCTTACGATCTTTTACTTAGGTTATTTCTTGCACGTCACGATTATCTTGATTATGCACTTGCTCCGTTAGTATACGTAGGGATTCCTATCCTGAGCATCACCATCTCATATTTGAAAACAACCTTTAGATAATTAACGCACTTCTTTCTTTTGCAATATTAGAGTAGAATAGTTTAGATTTAATAATTTTCAATCTCCAAACATACACTCATATTAACTACAACGCGTAGATCTTCAGGGATTTATTCGCATACATACCTTCCCTTGAGTTCGATAATACTTGGTCCCTATACTTGCCAATACTACAGTGAACCCGTACTCTTGCGGGGAAGCTACTAGTAGAAAGCTAGTATTTTCGCATTAAGTCAACTATAAATACTTTTCTTCACATTTTCACACACATTTCACACACTTGGGTGCGAAAAGCTGCTGAGACCTACTAAATTTCTTCTTTCTTCACTTTCAAATCTTCAATTTTCATTCAAATTCACCCGGTTCTTCAACCCAAGGTAAGTATTCTTTCATTCTTTTCATTCTATGCTTAGTTTTGCTTTGATTTAGTATGAATTTAGTATGTTAGAGTTAGGGTTCATGTGTTCTTGATAGGAATTGGGAATTTTCATGATACTTGTTGGTTTTTGCTTCTATGATGATAATTGTTGTCTCAATGCTATGGGTTTACGAATCTAAGCTTCAATTTCGAAATTGCATGAGTGATGGTGAATTTCTAGAGAGAGAAGTAGGAATTGACATGGGTATTATGAAATTGGGAATTTTTGGAGATTTTTGGATTGAAATTGTTGAGGGTGAATGATGAATTGAGTCTTGAGCATGTAAATTGCATGAATGTGTAACATTACTTCATGATAGACTTATGTTTTGGAGTTCTTGTGAATGGAAAAGAGTATGTGAACAGTAAATTGAATCATTATCATGTTCTCACCCGTGTGTGAACCTTAAACACCTTTGATAAAAATTTGAGCTTGAAAAGGGTGTGTGACTTGATTGAGATTGTCTTAGTTATTCATGAGTGTGGTTGGTGAATTGTTGTGATGCTTTAGGTAATGGCTCCTCCAAAGAAGTACGAGGATAGGTTCGTTGAGAGGGATGAGTTGTTAGCTTTGACAGCAGAATTGACGAAGAGGGGACTAATGCCCTCTCGTTGGGATAATCTGATGTATGGTGATAGATGGTTTGCTCACGTCTGCCGGTGGAATTTGGTTGCGGGTAAAGTGGATAAGACGAGGCGACCGTGGGTTGAGTTTATGAGGCAGCTAAGGATCGAGGACGAGATCAAGAGAATTTTTTAGAAGAACATGCAGCAGTTTTACGAAATCTTGGTCTCTATGACGATGCACCAAGACTTGGTGGAGCAGTTCTTAGCCTTGGTAAAGATGCAGGGGGATGGCACGTTCAAGTTCATGATCCAGAATGAGTGGCATGCCTACGAGATAGGTATGGTGAACACAGCCCTGCACTTGCCCCAACCAAACGAACATAACACCAGATCGGGAAGGTATAAAACTGATGAATTCTGGAAGGAGATTACCGGTGGTTTGGTTGGAAAGTACTCTACGAGGACGTCTCGAGCCTCTTCAATCAGGAATCCTGTGATCCGATACCTTGAAAGGATCTTGGGGAACACCATCTATGTGAGGTCTGAAACGGGCACGGTGACTTCTAAAGAGTTGTATGGAATGTGGTGCCTACTTAATCGAAGGCAGCACGATTTTGGGAAGGATTTTCTCGAGATGCAGGTTGAAGCCCCATACAAGTGTGGGATGAAGACTTCTAGGATAAGAGGAAGAGGCCTCATTTGTGCATTCTTGGGGAGCCTGGATATCAGACCAATGACAGCTCCTTGTGAGGGAAGGGACATCAACTTTGAGAAAGAAAAGAAAAATTGAAGTGTTGAGAGTATTGGAATTGAAAGTGTGTTGATTGAAAATGTTTGAAGGATTATGTTCCTAATCTCGAAGTACCAAAGTTTAAGTTTCTATTCTCCATTCACTTGAGTCATTTGCCCATATTGTTATCCCACCTGTCCAAAGAGCCTACATTACAACCTTAAGAAAAGTCATTTTTGATTCGGCATTGATTTCTAGAGTATGGTCGGAGTTGAGAGTGCTTACAAGCCTATGGCTGCCGATATGTGTGATTGATTGTTTGAGTGAGTCCCTTTATCATTGATATACACTTGTGAGGGAGTGAAACACATCGTTGAGTGCACATCCATGTTTGATCTTGGTGTTTCTTGTTATTGTTGCATGAGTATGATGAAGGAAGGTGAGTAAGTATACGTGTGATTGATCTTTGAAACTCGAGCTCATTTGCTTACATGATTTGTTTCTTTGACTCATTCCTAACAATTTCACTTGACTTATTATTTCATTGCTTGAGGACAAGCAATATGGTAAGTTTGGGGGGGTTGATTAGGCGTGAAATTGTCATGATTCGTCGTTAGTATGGGAAGAGTGAATAGTAAACCCTACGGAAAATCCTAAAAAGTTGAGTAATAAGCCCAAATCGGTAGGGTGAATAATTAACACAAGGGAAAGCCCTAAAAGGTTGAGTAATAAGCCCTAAGCGAGAGGATACATAGTATACTCAAGGGAAAACTAAAAAAATCTTAATAATAAGCTCTAATCGGGAGAGGTGAATAGTAAACCCTATGAAAAAACCCAAAAAGTTGAGTAGTAAGCACTAATCGGGAAGGTAAATAGTATACCCTATGAAAAATCCAAAAAAGTTCAATAGTAAGCACTAATCGGGAGGGGTGAATACTCCCTAGGGAAAAACCCTAAAAAGTTGAGTATTAAGCCCTAATCAAGAGGATAAAGAGTATACCAAACCAAAAATCCTAAAAAGTTAAATATTAAGCCCTAATCGGGAGGGTGATGGTATACCCTAGGGAAAACTCAAATAAAGTTTAATAATAAGCTATAATCGGGAGAACCCGAAAAAGTTGAGTAATAAGCAACAATCGGGAGGGGGAATAGTATACCCTAACTAGGTACTGGTTACAATAAAGGTACTTGAAAACTTGAATAGTAAACCTAATTCAGAGGGATGAATAATAGATCCTAGGAAAAAATTTAAAAATTTGAAAAGTAAGCTCTAATAGGGAGGGGTGAATAGTAAACCCTGCAAAAAGCCCTAAAAAGTTGAGTAGTAAGCCATAATCGAGAGGGTAAATATTATACCCTAGGTAAAACCCAAAAAAATTTAATAATAATCCTTAATAGGGAGGGGTAAATAGTAAACCCTAGAAAAAATCCTAAAAAAGTTGAATAGTAATGCCTAATTGGGAAGGGTGAATAGTAAACTCTTGGAAAAACCCTAAAAGGTTGAATAGTAAGCCTAATCAAGAGGAATTAATATTATATCCTAGGAAATATTAAAAAGTTGAATTGTAAGCCCTAATTGGGAGGGGTGAATAGTAAACCTTAGAGAAAAGCCTAAAAAGTTTAATAGTAAGTCCTAATCGGGATGGATGAATTGTAAAACTTAGGTAAACCATAAACATTTTAATAGTATGCCTTAATTGTTATGGTTGAATAATAAATCCTAAGGAAAACCCTAAAATTTTGAATAGTGAGATCTATTCGAGAGGGGAGAGTAATAAACACTAGGGGAAATCCTAAAAAGTTGAATAATAAGAACTAATCGAAAAGGTGAATAGTAAGCCCTAATCACCTTTAGGAAAACCCTAAAAATTTGAATAGTGTGATTTAATCGGGAGGGGAGAGTAGTAAACACAAGGGAAATCCTAAAAAGTTGAATAGTAAGAATTAGTCGGGAGGGGTGAATAGTAAACCCTAAGAAAAATCCTAAAAAGTTGAATAGTAAGTCCTAATCGAGGGGGGTGAATAGTAAACTCTAAGGAAAACCCAAAAAAGTTGAATAGTAAGCCATAATCCAAAGGAATAAATAGTAGATGCTTGAGAAAAACACTAAAAAGTTGAATAATAAGCCCTAATTGGGAGGGGTGAAAACCCTAAACCCCGAACCCCCTGAACCCCAAACCCCTAACCCTAAAACGAGTACTAACCTGGAAGACTCCTCGATTTAAGCCAGGTCGCTCATTCGATCGAGGAGTCGGGATCTCTTCCCAACGCACGGCTCTCCAACTCAATTCACCACAATATAACTCACTTAAAGCTCAAATACACCCTAATATATTCTAAAGTTACATTAATTGTTGAATTATAATTTGTTATATTTACTTGAATAGTGTAAATTATCAAGAATTTGATATTTGATATATGGTGGAGTTTAATAATATATTGATTATTATTTTAAGGGAAAACCAGAAAAAGCTGAATAACAAGCTCTAATCGGGAGGGGTGAGTAGTAAACCCTACGAAAACCCCTAAAAAGTTGAGTAGTAAGCCCTAATCAGGAGGGTAAACAATATACTCTAAGGAAAACTCATAAAAGCTTAATAATAAGCTATAATCAGGAGGGGTGAATAGTAAACCCTACAAAAAGCCTTAAAAAGTTGAGTAATAAACCCTAATCGTGAGGGTGATACCCTAGAAAAAACCAGAAAAAAATTAATAATAAGCTCTAATCGGGAGGGGTGAATAGTAAACCCTACGGAAAATCCTAAAAAGTTGAGTAGTAAGCCCTAATCAGGAGAATAAATAGAATACACTAGGGAAACCTAAAAAATCTTAATAATAAGTTCTAATTGGGAGGGGAGAATAGTAAACCCCACAGAAAACCCTATAAAGTTTAGTAGTAAGCCCTAATTGGGAGGGTGAATAGTATACCCTAGGGAAAATCGAAAAAAGCTTAATAATTAGCTCTAATCGGGAGGGGAGAATAGTAAACCCTACGAAAAGCACAAAAAAGTTGAGTAATAAGCCATAATCGGGAGGGTGAACAGTATACCCTAGGAAAAACCAGAAAAAAGCTCTAATCCGGGGGGGGGGGGGGGAATAGTAAACCCTACGAAAACCCAAAAAAATTTAGTAAGCCATAACCAGGAGGGTGAATGTTTTCCCTAGGGAAAATAAAAAAAAAATTAATAATAAGCTCTAATTGGGAGGGGTGAATACTAAACTCTTACGGAAAACCCTAAAAAGTTGAGTAATAAGCATCGGGAGGGTGAATAGTATACCCTAGGGAAATCCTAAACCCTAAATCCCCCAAAACCCCAAACCCCAAACCCGAGACCCCAGAACCCCAAACCCAAAAATCCCAAACCCCAATTTTTTCTGTCCATTTTTTAGTATTTTTAACCCTTATTTCCATATAATCAATCCATAAACGAGAACTAACCTAAATGACTCCTCGGTTTAAGCCAGGCATCTCATTCGATCGAGAAGTCTGATTCTTTTCCAACGCAAGGTTTCACCACAATTATAATTCACCTCAAAGACTCATCAATATACAATAGAGAACTTAACTTGACACGCAATAGCATATAAACAATGAACGAGAGGATGTATGCCTGTGCAGTTTGTCAATTAGACCTCTCATGTTTGTCGGTGCATATGTACTACCGTAAAACACTCCACCACTCAAACTTAGACTTTGTGAAGCGGTCTAAATTTGTTATTAACTTGGTATAAGTGTTTCATATCCATTGAGTATCTGATCACAGGATCCATAAACAAGAACTAACCTGAATGACTCCTCGATTTAAGCCAGGTAGCTCATTCGATCGAGGAGTCGGAGTCTTTTCCCAACGCAAGGTTCTCCATCTCGATTCACCACAATTATAATTCACCTCAAACTCATCAATACACAATAAAGAACTCAGCTTGACACGCTATAGCATATAACAATGAACGAGAGGGTGTGCACCTGTGCAATTTGTCAATTAGACCTCTCGTGTGTCGGTGCATATGTACTACCGTAAAACACTCCACCACCCAAACTTAGACTTTGTAAAGTGGTCTAAATTTGTTACTAACTTGGTATAAGTGTTTCATATCCATTGAGTATCTGATCACAGGATCCCCAAAACCCATAACCCGCTAAACCCCCTAACCCTAAACCTTAAACCTTAAAATGAGACCCGAGACCCGAAACCCCGAAACCTGAAACCGAGACCTGAGACCCAAAACCCCGAAACCTCAAAATCGAGAACCCAGACCCCAGACCCTAAAACCCAAACCCTAAAACCTTAAAATCCTGGACCCCAAACCTCTAAACACTTAGTTAGAACCATTGAAATATCATAAGTGAAATTTTATGTAGCATCAATTTTATTATAAAGATGACACCCGAAGCATTACTCTCCACCTGCACTTCGAACACGAAGTTTTTAATCATTTTATTAGTATAATTTGTTTGCTTACTTTAATTTCTAGTTATTTATTTGGTATTGTCTGTTTCAATTTAATTAGTTCAAAAATCCAAAACACGTAGCTATAATACTATGACAACTCAAAATTCTAGGAATTCACCGATCTCCTAGGTCTTTAATTCGATAAATACTTGTTTGTTACTTGCACTTGCATCAATCACATCCGCTTTTGGGTCGTAATAGTTACTTGTTTTAAAAGTTGTGAAAATTAGAAAAAGTCATCATGGTCTCTATATTTTTAGATTTTGTTTTTGTGAATTTTAATTTATTGAGAACTGTTGGATTATGAACTTTTGAATTTATTTTAGTGAAACAAATTTATTAGGATTTGTCGAATTATTGTTGTTTGAATTTTATTTAGGAAATTGAGTTTTAATTTAATTATTGAATTATTGTTTACAAACTAAAAGAAATTATAGCTACATGAGTAGAATTTTTATACTGAATTATAAACTAATGAAGTAAATATATAAATCAAGTACAGTAATAATATATAAAAAATAAATTGGGCCGATTTGGCCCAGTGGCCCATCTAGGGCTAAAATGGAAAATAGGTGGTTCGAAATCAACGAGGTCAGGCAAGGCCAATCCGAAAAAACTCGTGGCCCAATGGGCCGATGCTGTTTGACAGCTCTAACAACAAAAAAAAAAAAATTCATATATATATATACACACATCTTGGTAATGGTATGGTATATCCAGAGATTTGTTACTAACTTGGTATAAGTACTTCATATCCATTGGGTTTCTGATCACAGGATCCACGATGTTGGGAAGCTTTGTTTTATCCATGAGAAAAGTCATGGCCTACATTACCATTATACACACAACTGAGTAGGAAAATTTCAACAATCGAATCGATACCCAACCCAGATCATATATAATAAAAGCAGCCTATCCATGAGCAAAGTCATGGCCTACATTACCCTTTTTAAACTTTGACATCAACGCATATTGGTGAATAGGTTGCCCATGGTGTGCACCAATGCCAATGGAAGAATTGCAGCAAGCTGCAAAATTTGAAACAGGATCATATAACTTTTTCACCATTACTAACTAAACTGAATGAAAACAGTAAAAAGAGTTCCAAAATTACCTGCACCCCACTGATTTTAGGCCGTTTGTAGAGATTGAAGGTCCACATAAACACAAGTACTGACCCAACAACAAATTGAACAAGAGTGACTGTCATTGGGTAGTGGAAAGCTTTGAGGACCTATTATAGACAAGCATGGTCGGTCATCACATACCAATACACAAGGTATAGAACAGTCTACTCATTATAAAAATGGAATATGTGTTTGGATAAGATCTGAGATTTCATTTCATCCCATTGCATATACCTTTTTATAAGACACTCGTAACCACAAAAATAATTGATATGCTTTCTGTTCTGAGAATAAAAAAGCATCATACAATTCCATGAAAGGGAACAAAAAATTCATTGCATTTAATCCTCAACGTGTATCTTAAGCATATCGTTGCACTAGGTCTAAATTACATTAAGATCAGGAGCAACTCATAAAGAAAATAGAAAATTGTATGTTTAAGTAGTGAAACTAAGTCATTAGATATAATAATAGAAGATTTTTAGTATAATTGGAGATTTTCAAAATAAAATAAAAAAACTTTTTTAAAATGAAAAAAAAATAACATTTTAGAGGTATTTGCTATGTCCTTTTTGGGTTTTAAAAACTCGAATTTGAATTTTAGAATCTAAAACTCATTTTAGTTTGAATTTTAAATTAAGTTTTTGAAATCCTAATCCTACAACCCTATAAATAATCTATACAACACTCTTTTACTTTTATATAATAAAGTTAAAACATATGCTACTAAAAAAAACACCGATTTTAAAAATCCATAAAATACAAAAATCACAGCCTTTTAACTTTTAAAAAGTATTTCAGTCATTTGCTCAAGTGAAAAAGCATTTAACGAAATTATGAGTGTGAATCCATCCATTAAAATAAGATTCAGTGTACAATTTAAATGCTTCGACCTTTGTTAACTTTAGTCTTTTCCGCAAAAAGTCCCGGATGTATAAAAATGACGCCGCACTTCAAATTCCTGCCACCTTGGTATCAAAATTAGACCAATTAGCACTACAAGAAAATAAAAAATAGCATACATAATTTATTAATATGGTTACGAAATTTCCAACAAAAATTTCTGTAGTGGAGGTTGCCTACAATTTTTTTTAATTATATAGACATTTTTCTTTCCCACCAACAAATTATCTATCTACGAAACTTCCGTAGACATATTGTATTGTATGTAAATTTTTGTAGGCAACTGCCTTGTAGGTAATAGTATCTAGAAAATTTATTTTGTAGGCAAATTGTTTCGTGGGCAAATTGTTTCTAGGTTGAGAAGTGAAGATGCTTAAATTATTAAAAAAATCCGTAGGCAAGCCGTAGACAATTCCTACTACGAAATTCTTTGTTGGAAAATTTCGTAGGCAATTTTTTATTTTTAGACTTAAAAAAAAAAGGCAAAAGTCCAAAATAAATTTTAACTTGTGTATACAAAATTTAAGTGGCGAATGCACCTATTTACTGTCTTGAATAAACTAAATTATGTCAAATATACATAATTGCAGGTTCTAATTGTGTGCTTCGTGGTTTGTACCATAAACATGCATCGATTGCAATCCTAGGATACGTAATGTTCGGGTCAAAGGTACAATCCCAAATGAACCAACAAACAGATGCCCATTTTGGAATTTTGGAGTCATATAAAATAAAAGCAAGTGCAGTTTTGACAATTGCAATCAGGGTATACTTACAGTAGCCTGCAGGTATGTTGGTGTAAACTTAACGCCTTCCATGAAAACAGCAACAGGTGCCAGTGCCATCAAGAAAAAGGACATAATAGTAATTATTGAGAAGAGGGTAATGTTGTCCAGAGATTCCTGCATAAAGAATTGAACACTCCTTAGGAACACTTATAGTAAAAACTAATGAACTCCATGACTTGAAACATTTAGAAGAAAGAGAACACATTCAAAATATACCTCTTTCTTAACCATAAACTTTTTGCTAAGGACACTGCGAGATTGATTTGTCACATTTGAAGCCATAGCACTCCAAAATCCAGCCCTTCAAACATTATGATTTAAGAAAATATAATATTATGAAAATCTTGAAGTGAAGTATTGAACACTAGTTAGCAAATGACTTAATATGAGCTGCAGTTCTTTACCAATTAAAAGAGGCCTCGGTCATTGATGCCAAAGCTACTCCACCAACAATTGGTAAAAGAGATGAAACTACCCACAATGTAGGATACTGCTCAAAGAAGGGTCGGAGGAAAGAAAAGATAATATTAATTGTATAATACAAAAACATAAGAAAATCGATCAAATAAGCAAAGATGGATATAGCTACATCACAAGCATAAAACAATAAATAAATATTTTTCATAAAATAAGGGATTCAAAAAAATTACAGGCATAAAACAGAGTGAAAGGGTAATATAATTATTATAATAGCCGAATTCTTATGGAAATTCAGTTGTTTTTACAACAATGTTTCAATAAACATGGAAAATATTTTGATTGTCTCTATTAACGTAGGAACTAGATGCTTGTACAACCATCAAGAGACAAACTTTATGAAGCTTCATAAGAGGCCCTATACTACAACTAAAAACAGAAAACTTAGGTATTAAAGACTCAAGAGCACATGGACGTTTTACCTCCCCGAGGAACATTGCAGAGAGGAGAACAGAGAAGAAAGGCTCCATAGCTTTGATTGTGTGAGTGTGTGAAGGAGACAACAACTTTTCCAAGACTCATATTGGTGAATAGGTTGCCCATGGTGTGCACCAATGCCAATGGAAGAATTGCAGCAAGCTGCAAAATTTGAAACAGGATCATATAACTTTTTCACTATTACTAACTAAACTGAATGAAAACAATAAAAAGAGTTCCAAAATTACCTGCACCCCACTGATTTTAGGCCGTTTGTAGAGATTGAAGGTCCACATAAACACAACAAGTACCGACCCAACAACAAATTGAACAAGAGTGACTGTCATAGAACAGTCTACTCATTATAAAAATGAAATATGGGTTTGGGTCAGATCTGAGATTTCATTTTATCCCATTGCATATACATTTTTATAAGACACTCGTAACCACAAAAATAATTGATATGCTTACTGTTCTGAGAATAAAAAAGCATCATACAATTCCATGAAAGGGAACTAAAAGTTCATTACGTTTAATCCTCAACGTGTATCTTAAGCATATCATAGAACTGGGCTGTGAAGGTAAATTTGTGACACTAAGATTGCACTAGGTCTAAATTACATTAAGATCAGGAGCAACTCATAAAGAAATTAGAAAATTGTATGTTTAAGTAGTGAAACTAAGTCTTTACATAGAAAGGATAGATAATGTACAAACCAGAACTTTACCAACTAACATCATTATAAGCTATAACTTTTTCTGAAATCATATACAAAATTCCATGTTCACACATGATTTGCACAAATGTCTAACGCACTGCAACATTAAAAAAAAAAATAATAATAGACACAGGGAAAATTTAATTCCTCTCAGTCCTTCAAAATCATATATTATTTTCTCAGATTCACATAAAAGTCCAGTAATGAAGCCCAATGAAATCACTAATACTTGTTCCCAATTAAAGTAACAAGTCATAAACAATGACAACCATTACCAGTTATAAGTACACCATTAGTATTAAGCAAGAGCAAGAATCCAATTCCAGATCCAAAAATTAAAGCACAAAAACAGAAAGGGAAAACAATAAAAAAAGAATCCACTGCCTGATTGTTGTATATATTGAAGTAGATGTTAAATAGGTACCAAAGCCTGAAAAGCTATCCAAGCACCAAAGTATCTCTAAGGCTCTTGGACTTCAGGGTCTCCGTCGCGCCCGCGCTCTCGACGGTGGCCCGAGCCACAACTCCATCGGATTTGGGCTCCAGTTTCAGGCTGGGTACCCACCCGTTCTGCTTCAGCGAGCAGCTAATCGGGCTCAATTTCCAGGCCGTAAACTGCTCGAGCAGCTAATGTACAAAATAAGGACAACAAGTCTGTTACACTGCCAGGCTATCACTAAAAATACAACAATTTTGTACCTTTGTATCATTTAAGCTATTACTGAATTATCATTTGGAAACAAAAAAATTGAATAAGCAAACTTCCATGTATATATAGCAGAAGAGATGACAAAGACACATCCAGATTGAAACTCTAGTTAACATTATCAGCAGGAAATGCATCCAAACCTCGCTTCAAGAAGTAAGCAAAGTGTAACAACAGTACTACCTCCGTCCCAATTTAGATTACCCATTTCTAAATGTCACGTTTTTAAGAAAAGAGTTGTTTATTAATACTTTTGAGTATAAAATAGCTTTTTAGGAATTGTTTATTAATATATTTGAGTATAAAGTAGCTTTTTGAAGGTTGAGTTTGAAAAGGTGGTGTTGCTTTTTGCCATTTTAGAAAATGGATAAACAAAAAAAAAAACCTTCCTTTTTGGGGCTTTTGGGTAAACAAAATTGGGACGGAGGGAGTAGCATTTTGAGAGAAAATTGCAAAATTGATTCCATTTTCGACTTCAAACACCCCTAAAGGTTGCGCTTGACCTGGGAAAACTTTCAGTGATTGACTCTCCGACTTCTGCAATGCTTCTTCCTGGAATCATGAGCAAAAAGTGGAGGAAACAATAACTTAATAAACAAGAGCCACATGAAGTCATCCCGAGATATTTGCATACCAACTATAATGATATTTGAATGGTAAAGTTAGTAATAGTGTAGGTTAAATGAAGCATATTAGTTATAACATCTTTGCAGCACTTTCATGCAACCTGAACACTAATGCAACCAATGAAGCGCAGAAAACGTCAGGCAAAATATCTAAATGCCCCTTGGATCAAATGATACAAGTAAAGAGCTCCATGCACATTGTCTCCATATTTCATCCCAGAAACTATAAAAGTCGACCCTATGAAACAAATTCTCCAAGACTGGATAGACAAAATTATCCCTCAGATATAGAAGCCAACAATAGACATACCTCAACCACTACACTCTGCTCACCGGCTCGAGCTGCTAACACAAACGAACTCATTTTGTAACTTTCAGCCAATTCTTGTTTGACCTAGCCATTTGTCCTCCAATTCACATTATTTGAAAATCAGAATTCAAATTAATAACTCCAATAATTGAGGAGCTTACTTCACCGAAAACTCTCTGCTGTGAACTTTTCAGGTACGACGACATAATTTTGATCTGCAGCTACAATCAAAGGTTAGGAGACAGAAACCAACCAAAACTGGAGGATCTGCAATCACTATCTGAGCAACGGAATCAGTACCCGGCGAATTTTACCGCGTAAAAATGGGGTGAACACTGAGCGCGGGAACTGGAGGGGAATTGCAGTTGCTCCAAAGAGTAGAATGAGAAAGTAACATTACTTCCATAAGTGATCCAGCGGAAAACTTGATCTCCAAAGAGATAGAGAGAAACTTGATCCAGCTAATCAGTGTCGTCCGTAAACTGTTCGAGTAGCTCCGTTTCGTACAAGTCCGCCTTACAGCTCCGTTTCATCACGGCACAAACTTGAAGGAAAGGATCCCATTTACTATATTATACTATGAACCATGGACTTATGGGTACAGTCGAATCATATTTAAAGAAAAGTATTATTCAAATATCAAAGTACTATCTTTTGTGGAAGGGTATATCAAAGAAAGCCATTTTTCACTTGCATGTACGAGTATGGTGCTGAGGAGAAACACTTCATAAATTTAAGAGAATCCTAAAAGTATCTAAATTCTGACATTAATCTACTTATCTTTTTTAATTTTGGCCGTCCACACACAAGCCAATTATGAAAAAAAGATTGTCTACTGATGGTGATCAACCATGATGATCCTTGAATAAAAGTCAAAGCCATCATAAAGAGAAGATAAATAAACATACCCATCGTGAATCCATTGTATTGAATGACAGAATCATCCGGTCTCGAATTTTCTTTGCTCTCAAACTCCACAGTATAAGACACGCCAGAGCATCCACCTTGTTTGACACCAATTCGTAAACACAAATCTTCACTTCGTTCGGAATACGTGTATCTGTTCACAAGAGCGAAACAAGTTTGAAAAAAGTGGGAAAAAGACAAGAAAATGCACCCGTGTATCTGTTACTCTGTAACTATATCTGTATATATACATTCGAATTATATCTTTACAGGCTTCGATACATATCCAAATCCAATGCCCCTTTTCCTTTTTCTGACTAATCAAACCATCCATTAATTCACCGAGTTATAACTCGGATCACTCACTCTTTAACTCACTCTGTTTTTATTATTACAGGTTGGCCGAATCAGAAATCTCAAGGAATGTACGCCGAAGCCGAGAGCCACCCACAGAACTTCACCACCTACATGCAGCCGCCGCCGAAGCTGGAGGATTTCTTCGCCGGCGGCGACTCGGCCGAGACTCAGGACTCGTCCCTGACTCACATCTACGATCACAGCCATACAGGCGGCGGCGCCGCCTACTTCGGCAACGGCGAGCACCAAGATCTCAAGAACTTTACTGGGTTCCAACACCAATTTGTAAACACATATCTTCACTTCGTTCGGACCTCATCTTATTTTAAGTGCTTTAGGTGGAGCTGTAACAGTTTTGTTCATGGAGAATCGCCCAACAGCTGTTGTATGAAGCTGATATCTTAGACAATATCTTTTTTCTGCAATGAGTAGTCTAATCAATGGAGGATTGGAAAAGAAGTGTTGTAGGTACTGCCTAGCCAAGTCTATATTCAACCAAAAATTCCAATGACACTTGAATATTATTAAAAAGGGACGTTTGAAATTCTTATTCAAGTGCAGAGGTATTCGAAGCATTTGTATCCAAATAATTTCCGTGATAATTAATGTCCATTAAATCACCTACACTAAAGCTTATTCGCCAAACTTTAATAAAAAAATCAAGGATGCAGAAGTCGGAAAACGCTAGGCGGGCGTTTTTGGGCCGCCTAGGAAAATCCACCTATTTTTTTTTTTACTTTAAAATTTTAATTTGAAATTTTAGAGATGAAAAGTCAAAACAATTAACATAAAATCATAGTCATAATAAATTACAAAATAAAAAGTAAGTACTCAAAGGTCTACTTCAAAATAAAAACAAATGTTTAATCATTCATCAATGACAATAACCAAATTAAACGGTACGATTATCGGAAGGTTGCTCATCTCCATAAACGCGATCATCGTCATCATCAAACTCGAACTCAACGTCCTCCTCTACTTCCTCATCGTCGGAAGAGAAATCATCCTCATCAAGATCTCTTAGTCGGACGTTTTTTCGAGGAACATCCTCCACCTCATCATGAGAACTCGTAGTCAAAGCCAAGCTCAAACCCGAACCCGAGGCAATATCTTCCTCCACAACATCATCATCAACAGATTCAACCCCACCAATAATCCAATCTTGTGCAAAACTAGCATCTTCCTTTGCTAAAAGGACTTCCACATCCTTTTCGTTTGATCTCCTTTTTTTGTTCAACAATTTTGCATTGAATTGGACATACACAAGATTGTTTACTCGTTCGGCTAGAAGCTTGTTTCTTTTCTTCGTGTGTATCTAAGAAGTAAAAAGATGTAAAGGTAAATAATTCACGTTTAACAATATTTAAAGCTAAAGAGTCACATAATAATTTACTAATTTAGCACAAATAAATTTTACTAACCCCTTCAAAAGCACTCCAATTTCTTTCACAACCGGAAGAACTAGTGGTCAAAGAAAGTATCCGCATAGCAAACTTTTGCAAATTAGGAGTGCGCAAACCATATGTTGACCACCAAGAGACTACACATACACAAAGAAAAAAATATAAAGATGTAACTTGCTTCAATTTAATTAATCTAAACCAAAATTTCAAAACTATAAAATTATTAAATTTTACCTGGATCAAAATTTTCAATGCTTGCTTCCTTGCACTTAAGAGCCAACTCTACTCCAAATAGAGACTCTTTATACCTGTACATTGGTAGCTCCACATTCATAATCTTATTTTGCATTTCAATATCCTGAGGAAACATACCACCCAAGCATGCAAGAGCTCCAGCTACAACATCCGGATCCAAGTGAAGAAGGGGATCTCGATAATGGTAGAATGGATTCAAGAGATAAGCCGTCAAATGGAGTGGAGTGTTGAGCCTGTCTTTGATCTTTGCATTAACAATGTCAATGATAGGGTCATAGCTCTTAGCAATGTTGTTCAAGGATGCTTTAATTTCCACCTTTGCCTTCAAAAGCTCACCGTATACAAAGCCCATAGATGGTTTCTTGTTTCCATCAACAAGTCGAAGCACCTTCACCAACGGGCTGAAAACTTGCAAGCACGAGGAGACACCATGCCAAAATGACATACTCAACACTGTGTTGTAGGCAATTTTTCCTTTGGCGGTCCTTGAGAATTTGCATTGCTCCCACTCTTTGCTCGCAAACATTGCCTTTAATTGACTCCTTTTCTCGGATAGACTCTGGAGAGAGAGAAATGACGATGCAAATCTTGTTACTCCGGGTCTAATTATGTCTCTCTTCTTTGTGTGCGCTCTCATCATAGCTAAGGTTTTGTGATGAGCATAGATGAAGATAGTCAATGATTTAGCTTGATCAATTGTCTTTTTGAATCTTGGTAGATTTCCAATGCTTTCAAGCATAAGATTCATCGAGTGAGCAGCACACGGGGTCCAAAAAATTTGAGGTCTCTTTAGCTTCAACAATTTTGTAGCTGCCATATTGTTCGAGGCATTGTCAGTTACCACTTGAACAACATTTTCTGGACCGACCTTCATTAAGAAAAAAAAAACAATTAGTACATTACACAATCGAATATTATAAATAATCTATTATAATTTATAAAACATAAATATGAACTTTAATCTTCAAATAATAAATGAAATCAAGTACCTCTTCAATGCACTTATCGACGTAGTCATAGATTACTTGGCCTGTATGTGGAGTGTCAGAGAAGTCCTTGGAGGAAATAAAACTAGTGCCAAGTCTACAATTCACACACAAATTCATTATACTCCTCCTCTTTCTATCACTCCAAGCATCCGTCATAATTGAGCATCCATTGACTTTCCACTCTTCTTCTTGTGGCTTAAGTTTTGCTTTTGTCCTCTCAACCTCTTTCTTCAAGAAAGACTCGCTTATTTCATAACGTGTAGGAGGCTTACACCCTGTTCCATATTGACCAATAGCCTCGAACATCGCCTTGCAACTATCCAACTCGAATACAACAAAAGGAATGCCCGCTTCATAAGCAAATCTACAAACGTATTCTTTCACTTTGTCAAGCTTTTCTTTGCAAATGACCTCTTTGATGTTTTGATCACGCAAGTTCTTTTGACGATTCAAGGCTTCCTCGGGGTTGATTTGTTTTGCAAATCTATCCACAAGTCCAGCGGTCTCGCGATGCGTCTTGGACCCTGTAGACTCTCTCAACGATATCTCTTCATCAATATCAATGTCATCACCTAAATTCACATTTGATCTTATATCTTCATCATGCTGTTTCTTCCCGGCCCTCTTTCTCTTTCCTTCACCGATTGCATTTCTACACTTGAGCTGGTCATCTTTGGTAGATTTTTTGCATGCAGCCACATTTCCGATTATGCCCGCAATGTGTTGCTTAATTCTATAAATTCCTCCACTAATTTCCTTTTCACATAAAATGCATTTCACCCTATCCAAATTTGTTGGATCTACCAACACAGCATACTCCCACCCGACATCATTTGATTTTCTTTTGATTTTGACTGTCTCATTCACAGAAGTTGAAGAAGCCATATGCCTAACCAATAAAAAAATTCAACGATTAAACTACCATATTTGCTATCAACAATTTCACATTCACAGAAGTTGAAGAAGTCTCATTCACACAAATTCATTATACTCCTCCTCTTTCTATCAACAATTCTATTTCTTATATAGTATATACATAATTACTAAGTCAATAAAGGCAATAACCAAGTCCAATTAACAATATACATATATGATATATCATTATATCTAGTTATCAGCCTATCACTTCAATTATCATCATTTAATATTAATTAAGCCACAAAAATAACAAAAATGGCTGTTCAAAAATTTAAACATGATGCAAATGTCCTAATCTACTAATTGTCTAATCATGAACAATATTGAATACAACTATATAAGTAATTAAGTATACAACAATTTACTTTCTAGTTTCTACTTTCAACAAAAATGATGCAAAAATGGCCACAATGACAATTAAACCTTCTAATCATGAGTACAATTAAATTTGTCCATAAATGACAATTTCGTGGACAAAAAAGGCAGGGATAATCTCATAATCATGAAGGCAAAAATAATTAAAGAGTTAAATACAATTAAATTAACAATTTAGTGAATTTACTTAATCTTCTAAGTTTAACTTTAAGTTCTAACTTCTAATCATTCATGAATACAATTGAATTAAAAATTTACTTAATCTTCTAAGTTTAAGATCTAACTTCTAATCATGAATATACAATTGAATAAACAATTTAATAGATAAAAAAAAAATTGAACTTACGGCGGCAGCAGCGACCGGCGGCGGACAGCAGACGGGCGGCGGCAGTGGACCGGCGGCGGCGGCAAAGGTCGGGCGGTGGCCGGGCTGCAGAGGACGGCAGCGGCGGAGAGCAGAGGTAAGGGACTTAGGGCTTTTTCAATTTTCTTTCTCCCCCCTTTCTGTTTCTTACTTTCTTTACTTCCCGTATGTGAAAAGCAGAAAAGGTAAGGTTGCTTTAGTTTTTAAGTTTTTAATTTTGAATTTAAAAAAAAAAAGAGCTTTGACCGACTTGACCGACTTGGCCGCCTAGGCGGCGCCTGGAACCGAAAATGCCCAAATTGGCCGATTTTGTCCAAATCGCGGCGGTCGGGCGGCGCCTAGCGCCTAGGCGGCCGCCTAGGCCGTTTTTTGCATCCCTGAAAAAAATTAAAATTAAACTTAGGGTTTAGAATTAATATTCAAAAAAATTCACAAAAAGTTATTCAAAAAATTTTACCAAAAATTATTCCATTTAAATTTTATTTTTAATTGAGATGATATTTATAAAAAATAAAACACTCAAAAAAGGGGTCTGTGTGTGCTTTTTTTAAAATTCGGAATTATCGTAAAAAAAAATTAAAACTGTTATGATACCTCTTTTAAGTTGTAAAAAATGTTAATATTAAAAAAATTCCACAAAAAATTATTCCGTTTAAATTTTATTTTTAAGTGAGATGATATTTAGAAAATAAAACACACGAAAAAAAGGGGTTTGTGTGTGCATTTTTTTAAAGAGTCCTACTACTCAAACCCCAAAATCCTCTAAACATACCCCATTATTTTAATGAGAATAATTGACATATATAAAATGACTAAGTTATCCTTATACAAATATGGATAAATTATCTCCTAAGTTTTGTTGACTCTGACTTTAGTTTTATAAGTTATTTATTTTTAAAATCAACATATTAAGTTTAAATTAATTATTTTTTATTTTTCTTTAAATATTTAAAAAATCTAAAAAAATAATCTAAATCTGGAAATATTTTTAAAAATTGAATAAATATTTAAATAATGAAATTTAGAAATTCAATTTAGAAATTCAATTTAGAAATTTTTTAATATTAGTTAAAGTTGCTCGGTAAAAATATTATAAACGAGCATGTTCTTAGTTAGTGTTCAAAGTTGTTCGTCAGGTTTTATATGTTAGTGACGAGCAGTCTTACAACACTTGTAAATTTTTCATTATGTATACATAGTTGTTCGTCAAAGGAAAAGTCCAAAAGCTCGAGGTACAAGTCCATTTTGAGGACCAAAGCCACTTAAAGGTTGTTCGTTTTTTAAAATGAACAGAACCTAAGGCTAAACCCTGATTCCACTAAAGGCAAAGTTCAATTCGAACAAAAGCCCAACACTATATGTTATAATTGCAAAGGCATTGACAAAAATGTAAAGGCAATTAACATATAAAGAAAATGAGCGAACATGAGAAAGACATTCCATTAATCAAAAGGCATTAAGCCTAAAAAATAGTGCAATTACAAAGTACTACAAAAACGAACAACTACAGGGAAGAACCTATCAAACAACTATTACAAAAAGAAGAAAAAAGGCTAAGTCTAAAGCCTATTGCTGCTCGGCAGGAGGAAGATCTTGAGTTTGGTCGGCAGGAGGATCAATAATCATTTCTCTAGCCATGTCCTCTGCTGCCTTCTGCTCCCGCTCCTTAGCAGCCTGCTCGTCAGCCGCAGCAGGTTCTTCCTCTTGCTCGCCCTCATCAACTTGAGGTGGAGGGTGAGTAACAATGATGCTAGGGTCAAGTTTATCTATCTTGACCCCCAACTCAGCCACGTCCGCCAACTGGATCTCGATGTTGTTCGGCGGCGGATAGTGCTCGATGAATTCAGTCAGGTCTTTCCCCATCTCGTCTACCATGTCTTTGTAATCATAAGCATCGGCCATACGGATACAATCCGCGTAGGCACAAATGTATCCCAGGTTGGAGATGGGGGCAGATCGAATTTGAACCTTGGCTTCGAGTTGCTCGCGGGAAAAAGAGTTGGTTTCTCCCTCCCGCAAACGAGCAACCTCTGCTTCGAGTTCAGCATTTCTTTGCTCGGCAGCGAGCAACCTTTTCTCCCCTTCGCCGAGCACAACATCTTTGCCCTTCAGTTCGGCAGATAAACCTTGAATTTCTTCAAGATATTTCTTCTCATGATCGATGTAGACGTTGATCTGGTTATTGAGGCGAGCAAGTTTCGCCTCATATTGGCTGACTAGGCCGTCCTTCTCTTCAGTCAGTTGCCGAGCTGTACCGGCATAGCGACGAACAGCATCTTCGAGCTCGGCGAGCTGGACCATTCCTTTCTGGGCAATAGCAAGGCCGTTTGCATGATGCATCATAGAAAAGTGGAAGTTGTGCGCAATGCTTTGAGCAGAAACGGTCGTCTCCAGAGGCCGGGTCCACGATCGGGCGATCAATTCAGTTGCCTGGCGAACATGTTCGCTCGGGATCTCTCGGATGTTCACCGGGGTTTTTTAGCAGGCGTATTGATGGACAGCGGCTGCTCGCCCAGGATGATCGTTAGGCCGATACCTGCGAACAAAAACCTAAGTTACAAGATGTTCTTAAAAGTTGTTCGCTGGCCACAAAGCTAGATATGCTTACTCATGGAACTTTCGTTCGTCCCAACCCAGTATAGTGATATCCTCGGGGCCACGGGTTGGGGTCACATCTTTACTGGCTTTGCCCGACCGATCAGCAGGCTCAGAGGAGGGGCGACGGACAGCTACTTCTTCTGGGCGAGCAAGATTTATGCCCACCTTTTCCTTTCCCTTGCCACCACAGGGGACATCCTGGGCCAATGGGGTCCCATCGGCTTTCTTTAAATGTTTCCCCCCATGAGGGGGAGAAATCGGAGAAGCTGGCCGAGCCTGACCAGAAGGTGCCACGGACCGAGGAACTTTGGCTCCTTCAGCCTTGTTCGTCATCGCCATAACTTTGGTTGGCGGGTCACCCTTCTTTCTCCTACCCTTTGGTGGTGCCATTTCGAATACTCTCTGTTCCAAGAGTCCGAAGCAGGGAGGGACGACAACTGTGACTTGCTCGGCTAAAAAAAAAAGAGAAAGAGTTAAGGCGAGCAAGTTATAATATCAAAGGGCGAACACAGTTATGAAGGAGGAGTTGGAAATATTTGTACCTGGAGGCACCTCAGCTTGCGCTTCCAAATGATGAGGATAGGAAAACAAACGAGCAGCTCTTTGACGCTTCTCGTCGCTTAGATACTGGATGGTCCTATCCGCTCTATTGCGCAAGCCGACCAAATAGGAAGTGAACAGGAACTCCGCACCAATCTCCTCTTCTTCTGAATTCCACTTTGGTAGTCGAGGACCTGCGAGCAAATAAGAAAAGTTAAATTAGAACAACATAGTTCAAGAACGAACAAAGATAAACTTACGCTTAATTATTCCATAAGCAGCGGGAGAGTTTATTCGTCCAATGCCCCCGTATGGACCGGAAGATGCTCGCCAGTCACCCCCTATGAAAAAGAAGTACTGCTTCCAGTCCTTGATCTTGTTCGGCACCTCTTCTACCATCTTGAGCCCAGTCCTAGCCTTAAGGTAGTAGTAGCCTTCTTCGCCTATGGGATACTTAGTAATTGTCATGAGATAGTTGACCTCCTCCGCAGTAAGGCGATCAACGTATCCTTCAAGGGCGAACAGGCACATTGCGCCGAGCAGGTTCATCCATCCAATCGGCGTAATCTGTGTAATGGCAAGGTTGGTCGCCTCAAGAAAACGACCAACAATTGGAGGCAGCGGCAGCTTCAGGCCAGCCATCAAAGTATGAATGTAGATCGCCGTACATCCTGGGGGTAGGCGATCAGCTCTCTCCTTTCTCTTGGGGGCCCACATATGAATGTCATACGGGATCTTGTATGTCTCTCGGATCGAATCAAGATCCTCCTCGAGGACGACGCTCTTGATTCTGCTCGCCTGGAATTCATTTCTTATCAAATCCATTTTTTGTCTTTTTGGACAAGCAAAGTAGTTCGCGTATTCCTCGGCATATGCTCGCCATTCGAAATGCCGAGCAACTCCAACTGGGATCTCATTTTCCATCATTTTTGGAGATGGGAACCCTATCCCTTCCAGAAATTCACGGGTCAATTCGTTAAATTCGGGATCCTCCTCCGATTCAGTACTGGTCAAGGAGTCCTCGTCGGAATCTCTGTTCGCTGCGACCACCACCTCCCTCCCTGATGGGCGAACACCCGTATCTTCTACCGATCGAACAACGGAGTCAGCGTGGGGGTCTGATGCCGAAGAAACCTCGAAGGGAGGCTGACCGACGTGAGCCACAATAGGGAAGAGGGGATCTAAGGTTTCCTCGGATTTGTTGCTCGAATGTGAAGACATAGGAGGAAAAGGAAGAGAAAAATCCAGATGGCGACGGAAGAAGTTGCAGACGGCGGCGTATTTCCCGAAGAAGACGGTGATGCACGGTCCCACACGGCGGCGATGGGGGTTTTTGAAGAAAATAGAAACGAAAAGGATGAAGTAAGAAAAGTGACTACCTGGGGAATGGAATTTGAAGCCAAATACTGGAAAAACGGACGCCGGAAAAGCTTGGAGTCGGCGGAGAAGAAGGAATCGTCGGAGCACTGTAGCAGAGATGGAAAAAGTGGGAAAAATTTCAGTTTCTCCCGTATTTGTACCCCAAGCAAAAACGGGGTAAAATCCGTAATTACCCCAAAAAATGGGGACCAAAACACCAAAAGATGGGGTAAAATTCGAGCAAGTGTGAAAATTGGAAGACCTATATGCAAACATAGGGGCGCGTGGCCTCGGGATTGATCGCGCGTGGACGGCGCGCAATCATGACGCTCACGTCATCCTCGTACGCCCCCCAGATCGTGGGAAGACGAAACGGTGAACCCAAAGTTGATCGCCTATTTCAATGATGATCGTCCAAATCGTTACTAGTATAATATCCTAACTACAGTTGTTCGCCACAAAGTTGCTCGTCTGGGACAACATGTAGTCAGGATAGGGGGCAATTGTTGATAGGCGAACATAAATCAATGATGGGCGAACAAGGATTAGAGCCTTAACAAGGATTATGAAGAACCAACCTCAAATCAAAGATGTTTAGCAAAGAAAATCAGGTGGGGTGCATAAATCAATCCAGGGAGTGTATAAACTGACGAACAACTCTACCGACGAACAACATAATGGTGAACAGGTTTTAAGACCCAAGACCAGATATGAACATTCAGCTAAGTTACTGATGACGAGCAACGTTGACAAAAGGTGGTGCATCTACCAACCTAAGAGGTGCATGTCGACGAACAAAGAATCAAGATCCCAGAGCCAATCTGTGTAAAACACAAAGGCGAACAACTTCTGAGCCATGCACCCAAAAGGCGAACAACTTTTATGGAAAAACCATTCTGGATCAACTAAGCCGACCTGAGCGAACAACAATTAAGTCCGAGATAAGACCAAAAAAGACTCCATCCAAACTTAGACTTTGTGAAGCGGTCTAAATTTTTTACTAACTTGGTATAAGTGCTTCATATCCATTGAGTATCTGATCACAGGATCCCCAAAACCCCTAACCCCCTAACCCTAAACCTTAAAACGAGACCCAAGACCCCGAAACCTGAAACCGAGACCTGAGACCCAAAACCTCAAGACTGAGACCCAAAACCCTAAAACCCAAACCCCAAAACCTAAAACCTTAAAACCCTGGACCCCAAACCCCTAAACAATTAGTTAGAACCATTGAAATATCATAAGAAAAGTGAAATTTTATGTAGCATCGGTTTAGTTATAAGGACGACACCGGAAGCATTAATCTCCACTTGCACTTCGAACACGAAGTTTTAAATAGTTTTATTAGTATAATTTGTTTGCTTACTTTAATTTCTAGTTGTTTATTAGGTATTGTCTTTTTCATATTAATTAGTTCAAAAATCCAATCTCCCTAAACCTAAACCCTATAAAAATTCCACAAAAACCTACTCCGTTTGAATTTCTTTTTACGTGGCATGATATTTGGAGGATGAAACACTAGAAAAAAGGGTTTGGAGATATTCGCCCTCTTCGCGAAACCCGCTTCTTTCCCCCCTTTAGGTTTTTAACAAAAATTTAATTTTCAAAAAATTCCACAAAAACCTACTCCATTTGAATTTCTTTTTACGTGGCATTATATTTGGAGGATGAAGCACTAGAAAAAAGGGTTTGGTGATATTCGCACACTTCGCGAACCCCGCCCCCATCCCTCCCTTTAGGTTTTTTACAAAAAATTAATTTTCAAAAAACTCCACAAAACCTACTCCGTTTGATTTTCTTTTTACGTGGAATGATATTTGGAGGATGAAACACTAGAAAAAGGGGGTTTGATGATATTCGCCCTCTTCGCGAATCCCGCCCCCATCCCCCCTTTAGGTTTTTTACAAAAATTTAATTTTCAAAAAATTCCACAAAAACCTACTCCGTTTGAATTTCTTTTTACGTGACATTATATTTGGGGGATGAAGCACTAGAAAAAGGGGTTTGGTGATATTTGTCCTCTTCGCGAACCCCGCCTCCATCACCCCCTTTAGGTTTTTTACAAAAAATTAATTTTCAAAAAATTCCACAAAAACCTACTCCGTTTGAATTCATTTTTACGTGACATGATATTTGGAGGATAAAACACTAAAAAAAGGGTTTGGTTATATTTGCCCTCTTCGCGAACCCGGCACCCATCACCCCCTTTAGGTTTTTTACAAAAAATTAAATTTCAAAAAATTCCATAAAAACCTACACTGTTTGAATTTCTTTTTACGTGGCATGATATTTGGAAGATGAAACACTAGAAAAAAGGGTTTGGTGATATATTTTTTTATGTGGCCTGATATTTGGATAGTAAAACCCTAAAAAGTTGAATAGTAAGCCCTAATCGGGAGGATAAATAGAATAAACTAGGGAAACCCTGAACCCTAAACCCTAACCCCTGACCCCAGAACCCTACAAAAAGTCCTTAAAAGTTGAGTAATAAGCCCTAATCGGGGGGTGAATAGTATACCCTAGGTAAAACCAGAAAAAGCTGAATAATAAGCCCTAATCGGGAGGGGTGAATAGTAAACCCTACGAAAACCCCTAAAAAGTTTAGTAGTAAGGCCTAATCAGGAGGGTGAACAATATACTCTAGGGAAAACAAATTAAAGCTTAATAATAAGCTCTAATCGGGAGGGGTGAATAGTAAACCCTACGAAAAGCCTTAAAAAGTTGAGTAATAAGCCCTAATCGTGAGGGTGATACCCTAGGGAAAACCAGAAAAAATTTAATAATAAACTTTAATCGGGAGGGGTGAATAGTAAACCCTACGGAAAATCCTAAAAATTTGAGTAGTAAGCTCTAATCAGGAGAATAAATAGAATACACTCGGGAAACCTAAAAAATCCTAATAATAAGTTCTAATTGGAAGTGGTGAATAGTAAACCCCACAGAAAACCCTAGAAAGTTTAGTAGTAAGCCATAATTGGGAGGGTGAATGATATACCCTAGGGAAAACCGAAAAATCCTTAATAATTAGCTCTAATAGGGAGGGGAGAATAGTAAACCTACGAAAAGCGCAAAAAAGTTTAGTAATACGCCCTAACCGGGAGGGTGAATAGTATACCCTAGGGAAAACCATAAAAAACTTAATAATAAGTAATAATCGGGGGGTGTAGTAAACCCTACGAAAACCCAAAAAAAAAAATAGTAGTAAGCCCTAACCAGGAGGGTGAATGTTTTCCCTAGGGAAAATCCAAAAAAAATTAATAATAAGCTCTAATTGGGAGGGGTAAATAGTAAATTCTATTGAAAACCCTAAAAAGTTTAATAATAAGCTCTAATTGGTAGGGGTGAATACTACACCCTTATGGAAAGCCCTAAAAAGTTGAGTAATAAGCTCTAATCGGGAGGGTGAATAGTATACCCTAGGGAAATCCTAAACCCCAAACCCCCCAAAACCCCAAACCCGAGACCCCAGAACCCCAAACCCAAAAATCTCAAACCCCAATTTTTTCTGTCCATTTTTCAATTTTTTTAACCCTTATTTCCATATAATCAATCCATAACGAGAATTAACCTGAATGACTCCTCGATTTAAGCCAGGTAGCTCATTCGATCGAGGAGTTGGAGTCTTTTCCCAACGCAAGGTTCTACATATCGATTCACCACAATTATAATTCACCTCAAACACTTATCAATACACAATAGAGAACTCAACTTGACACGCAATAGCATATAAACAATGAACGAGAGGGTGTGCATCTGTGCAATTTGTCAATTAGACCTCTCATGTGTGTCGGTGCTTATGTACTACCGTAAAACACTCCACCATCCAAACTTAGACTTTGTGAAGCGGTCTAAATTTGTTACTAACTTGGTATAAGTGCTTCATATCCATTGAGTATCTGATCACAGGATCCCCAAAACCCCTAACCCCCTAAACCCCCTTACCCTAAACCTTAAAACGAGACCCAAGACCCCGAAACCTAAAACCGAGACCTGAGACCCAAAACCTCAAGACTGAGACCCGAGACCCAAAACCCTAAAACCCAAACCCCAAAACCTAAAACCTTAAAACCCTGGACCCCAAACCCCTAAACAATTAGTTAGAACCATTGAAATATCATAAGAAAAGTGAAATTTTATGTAGCATTGGTTTAGTTATAAGGACGACACCGGAAGCATTAATCTCCACTTGCACTTCGAACACGAAGTTTTAAATAGTTTTATTAGTATAATTTGTTTGCTTACTTTAATTTCTAGTTGTTTATTAGGTATTGTCTTTTTCATATTAATTAGTTCAAAAATCCAATCTCCCTAAACCCTAAACCCCCAACCCTCAACCCCCAAACCCTAAACCCCAACCCCAAACCCAAACGCCCAACCCCCAACCCCATAAACCCCCTAAACCCCCCAACCCCAAACCCCATACCCCAAACCCCATAAACCCCCAAACCCTAAACCCTAAAAAAATTCCACAAAAACCTACTCCGTTTGAATTTCTTTTTACGTGGCATGATATTTGGAGGATGAAACACTAGAAAAAAGGGTTTGGAGATATTCGCCCTCTTCGCGAAACCCGCTTCTTTCCCCCCTTTAGGTTTTTAATAAAAATTTAATTTTAAAAAAAATTCACAAAAACCTACTCCATTTGAATTTCTTTTTACGTAGCATTATATTTGGAGGATGAAGCACTAGAAAAAAGAGTTTGGTGATATTTGCGCACTTCGTGAACCCCGCCCCCATCCCCCCCTTTAGGTTTTTTACAAAAAAATAATTTTCAAAAAATTCCACAAAACCTACTCCGTTTGATTTTCTTTTTACGTGGAATGATATTTGGAGGATGAAACACTAGAAAAAGGGGGTTTGGTGATATTCGCCCTCTTCGCGAATCCCGCCCCCATCCCCCCTTTAGGTTTTTTACAAAAATTTAATTTTCAAAAAATTACACAAAAACCTACTCCGTTTGAATTTCTTTTTACGTGACATGATATTTGGGGGATGAAGCACTAGAAAAAGGGGTTTGGTGATATTTGCCCTCTTCGCGAACCCTGCCCCCATCACCCCTTTAGGTTTTTTACAAAAAATTAATTTTCAAAAAATTCCACAAAAACATACTCCGTTTGAATTTATTTTTACGTGACATGATATTTGGAGGATAAAACACTAAAAAAAGGAGGTTTGGTTATATTTGCCCTCTTCGCGAACCCGGCACCCGGCACCCGGCACCCATCACCCCCTTTAGGTTTTTTACAAAAAATTAAATTTCAAAAAATTCCACAAAAATCTACTCTGTTTGAATTTCTTTTTACGTGGCATGATATTTGGAAGATTAAACACTAGAAAAAAGGGTTTGGTGATATATTTTTTTACGTGGCCTGATATTTGGATAGTAAAACCCTAAAAAGTTTAATAGTAAGCCCTAATCGGGAGGATAAATAGAAAAAACTAGGGAAACCCTGAACCCTAAACCCTAACCCCTGACCCCTGAACCCTACGAAAAGTCCTTAAAAGTTGAGTAATAAGCCCTAATCGGGAGGGTGAATAGTATACCCTAGGGAAAACCAGAAAAATCTGAATAATAAGCCCTAATCGGGAGGGGTGAATAGTAAACCCTACGAAAAGCCCTAAAAAGTTGAGTAGTAAGCCCTAATCAGGAGGGTGAACTATATACTCTAGGGAAAACAAATTAAAGCTTAATAATAAGCTCTAATCGGGAGGGGTGAATAGTAAACCCTATGAAAAGCCTTAAAAAATTGAGTAATAAGCCTTAATCGTGAGGGTGATACCCTAGGGAAAACCAGAAAAAATTTAATAATAAACTTTAATCGGGAGGGGTGAATAGTAAACCCTACGGAAAATCCTAAAAAGTTGAGTAGTAAGCTCTAATCAGGAGAATAAATAGAATACACTAGGGAACCTAAAAAATCTTAATAATAAGTTCTAATTGGGAGGGGTGAATAGTAAACCCCACTGAAAATCCTAGAAAGTTTAGTAGTAAGCCCTAATTGGGAGGGTGAATGGTATACCCTAGGGAAAACCGAAAAAAGCTTAATAATTAGCTCTAATAGGGAGTGGAGAATAGTAAACCCTACGAAAAGCGCAAAAAAGTTGAGTAATAAGCCCTAATCGGGAGGGTGAATAGTATATCCTAGGGAAACTAGAAAAAACTTAATAATAAGCACTAATCGGGGGGTGGGGTGAATAGTAAACCCAACGAAAACCCAAAAAAAATTTAGTAGTAAGCCCTAACCAGGAGGGTGAATGTTTTCCCTAGGGAAAATCCAAAAAAATTAATAATAAGCACTAATTGGGAGGGGTAAATAGTAAATTTTATTGAAAACCCTAAAAAGTTTAATAATAAGCTCTAATCGGGAGGGGTGAATACTAAACCCTTACGGAAAGCCCTAAAAAGATGAGTAATAAGCTCTAATCGGGAGGATGAATAGTATACCCTAGGGAAATCCTAAAAAGTTGAGTAGTAAGTTCTAATCAGGAGAATAAATAGAATACACTAGGGAAACCTAAACAATCTTAATAATAATATCTAATTGGGAGAGGTTGTTGGAGTTATACGTGAAAGTATGCTTTTACTTTGTATAACTCGTGTATCAAACACTCGTTTTATGAGAATAATTCTTTTATCACATTTGTTTTAGTTGTGATTGAATGTTGAATTTCTATTGTAAACCGTTCAATATATAGTACATGTTACATTGTAGTTAATGTGGTGATACCCGATCACGGAAGACAACATTAACAGTTTACTTGTAACTAAACGTACATTTTCACGACCTAGGTGGAATTGAACAATCCGCCGTGAAAGGTCGATGTGTAAGGCTCAGATTGGTCCGTCTTGACTAAGAGATTGCACTAGCACATTTAGTATGTGTTGAAGAGGACCTACAGCGAGGATAAATTCTTATGTTCTGAAAGGTGAAGAATTAGACCTCAGTGGTTGTTGATTTCTTAATCTCCGTCAGTTAAATAGGACCGTGTGTGCTTAATGGTTACTGCTTTGATTCATGTTGGGTGAGAATCATTGCGACTTCGAACTTTGTGTCTTGGGCAGTAATATTAATCATACGACGGTTGCTAAGATTTAATACGGAGAAACGTGTGCGAGTACGGCTCGTGTGATTAGTCCCCTTGGTGGGCTCAGAAGTTTTACTGTACCAAATCTTGCAAGTGAAGAATTAGTTTCTTCGGTACGAATAATAATGTTGAGCTGTCTTTACTCCAAGGTGAAATATATTAATTAATTTAGAGCTATTCAGAAGCTCAATTAATTAATGGACTTGATAATCTTAAACGCGGGAAATAATAACCGGGAGCCCATATTATCATAATATGGATTAAGATGGATAGTGCAATATTAATTTATTACTGGTAATAATTAATATTAATGGGCTGAATTATATTGGGGCTCAATATTGAAATTCAGAAGTCCATTAGGAGGTCCAATCTTAATTCTCCTTAAGGCCCCTCAAGTAGCCCATTAAGTAGCCCAATAATGATAAGGTGATTAAAATAAAAAGATAATATCATGTTGATTTTTTCTATGATTTTCGAAAATTGTACCTTGTTAGGAGAGAAAAGATTTTGTTGATTTTCTTGGAAAGATATTATGGAGGATAAGTATTCTTGGAATACAAGATTATCTCATATATTCAAGAAGATCCAAATCTTGGATTCTCTTCTTCATGAATTTTCGAAAATTATCCCCTTAATAGGAGAGTGAGATTTTTGTGGAATATTTTATTGTGGAGAAAAGAATATATGAGATATATTCAAGATTTCTTAGAGTCTAAGAAAAGATTTTTTCCAAGCCTAAAATAAGCCCAAAATTCGGCCACTTCACTATTATAAATAGGGAATGATTATTTCATCCCCAAGTACGTAATTCCATGTGTTAGAAAAATCAAGAAGCATAGATATTTTTCTTTTTCCTTAGTTTATTAAATTACTTGAAAGCATCTCCCACCGGTGATCAAGTGAGGTGAAAAGGGAAATACTTGAGAAGGCTTTGGGTTGATAGAGAGAGATCGTAATTGTCCCGTATATCCAAAGGTCAATTCTACA
The DNA here is from genome assembly GCA_947034835.1 of Ballota nigra. Lineage (NCBI taxonomy): Eukaryota > Viridiplantae > Streptophyta > Magnoliopsida > Lamiales > Lamiaceae > Ballota > Ballota nigra. The sequence goes on along the minus strand of OX344724.1, from coordinate 104,932,921 downwards.
AGAGGTACGTTTATCGCATATTTACTTGTTTATTCCGCCTAGTTAATATGTGAAATTAATTCAACATGCATGATGAAAATTAGTTGTTGGAATTATTATTTGAATTAATTAGGATTGATTCATGCTAGTAATAATTGTATTTAAATTCGTATTTAAATTTCATCCCGAATAGATTCCGTGGCTCTGATACACTAAGACATGCGTGATGTATACTAAAAGCAGACTTTAAGTATAAGTGGGAGATTGTTGGAGTTATACGTGAAAGTATGCTTTTACTTTGTATAACTCGTGTATCAAACACTCGTTTTATGAGAATAATTCTTTTATCACATTTGCTTTAGTTATGATTGAATGTTGAATTTCTATTGCTAACCGTTCAATATATAGTACATGTTACATTGTAGTTAATGTGGTGATACCCGATCACGGAAGACAACATTAACAGTTTACTTGTAACTAAACGTACATTTTCACGACCTAGGTGGAATTGAACAATCCGCCGTGAAAGGTCGATGTGTAAGGCTCAGATTGGTCTGTCTTGACTAAGAGATTGCACTAGCACATTTAGTATGTGTTGAAGAGGACCTACAGCGAGGATAAATTCTTCTGTTCTGAAAGGTGAAGAATTAGACCTCAGTGGTTATTGATTTCTTAATCTCCGTCAGTTAAATAGGACCGTGTGTGCTTAATGGTTACTGCTTTGATTCATGTTGGGTGAGAATCATTGCGACTTCGAACTTTGTGTCTTGGGCAGTAATATTAATCATACGACGGTTGCTAAGATTTAATACGGAGAAACGTGTGCGAGTACGGCTCGTGTGATTAGTCCCCTTGGTGGGCTCAGAAGTTTTACTGTACCAAATCTTGCAAGTGAAGAATTAGTTTCTTCGGTACGAATAATAATGTTGAGCTGTCTTTACTCCAAGGTGAAATATATTAATTAATTTAGAGCTATTCAGAAGCTCAATTAATTAATGGACTTGATAATCTTAAACGCGGGAAATAATAACCGGGAGCCCATATTATCATAATATGAATTAAGATGGATAGTGCAATATTAATTTATTACTGGTAATAATTAATATTAATGGGCTGAATTATATTGGGGCTCAATATTGAAATTCAGAAGTCCATTAGGAGGTCCAATCTTAATTCTCCTTAAGGCCCCTCAAGTAGCCCATTAAGTAGCCCAATAATGATAAGGTGATTAAAATAAAAAGATAATATCATGTTGATTTTTTCTATGATTTTCGAAAATTGTACCTTGTTAGGAGAGAAAAGATTTTGTTGATTTTCTTGGAAAGATATTATGGAGGATAAGTATTCTTGGAATACAAGATTATCTCATATATTCAAGAAGATCCAAATCTTGGATTCTCTTCTTCATGAATTTTCGAAAATTATCCCCTTAATAGGAGAGTGAGATTTTTGTGGAATATTTTATTGTGGAGAAAAGAATATATGAGATATATTCAAGATTTCTTAGAGTCTAAGAAAAGATTTTTTTCAAGCCTAAAATAAGCCCAAAATTCGGCCACTTCACTATTATAAATAGGGGATGATTATTTCATCCCCAAGTAAGTAATTTCATGTGTTGGAAAAATCAAGAAGCATAGATATTTTTCTTTTTCCTTAGTTTATTAAATTACTTGAAAGCATCTCCCACCGGTGATCAAGTGAGGTGAAAAGGGAAATACTTGAGAAGGCTTTGGGTTGATAGAGATGTTGGTGAACGAATCTAATCGTGAGGATTAATGGCTGTTTTAACCCATTTTTACGTCACCAATCAATAACGTGTGATTGATTACCACCGTAAATGGTAAATCGGGGTTTAAGTTATCGAATTCGGATATATGAAAACCGAAATTGAAATAATTTCGTATGCGTGCGCGTTAAGGTGTACTTGTGTGTGTTTGGGAGTGTTAATGAATTTTTTTTTTTATTTCATAAGCTGGAGAGCAACTATTTATAGAGACGAGCAAGCAGGAGGTGTCTCTGACTCTTGGTCTCCCTAGCCTGCATGCTTGACATGTGTCCTTTGACTCTAGTTTGACCTTATCTAAGCTAAATCTTAGTTACAAAGTCTTCTTTGGTCTTATCTCGGACTCATTGTTGTTCGCCTAGGTCGGCTTGATGGATCTTGTTGATTCTCCAACCGAAAGTTGTTCGCCTCTTGAGGTTGTACTTGGGAAGTTGTTCGCCTTATGCCTTTGTTTAGCTTGACTTTGGGATCTTTGTCCTTTGTTCACTTGTACACACCTCCTTGGCTATTTGTTGTATCATATTCTGACCAAGTTGTTCTTCATGGATGACTCCACAGTTGGCTCATTCTTGGTCCCGGGCCTTAATACCTGTTCGCCCATTAGTTGTTCGTCGGGAGAGTTGTTCGTCACTTCATACACCTCCCAGGTTGGTTAATGCGCCCAAATAGTGATTTTCTTTGTTTTAGACTTCAATAATTGTTCGCTCCATATTTAGATGATGTTCGCCTATCAACAATTGCCCCCTATCCTGACTAGATGTTGCATCAGACGAGTAATTTTGCGGCGAGCAACTGTAGTTAGGATATCGTCTTGGCCAAGATTTGGATGAACAGCATCTCTGTGACGAGCAATGTTGGAATAACCGTTTCGTCTTCCCATGATCTGGGGAGATCACGAAGATGACGCCAGCGCAATGATTGCGCGCCGCTCACGCGCGAGCAGCCCCAAGGCGACGCGCCCCTATAATTGTTTATTGGTCCTTCATCTTCTAGTTTAGCTCGGAATTTACCCCGCCTTCTTCCAGTTGAGCCCCAGAACTTTCGGAAAATTACGCCTGGGACCCCGTTTTTGCTTGGGGTATAAATAGTGGGAAAACTGAAATTTTTCCCACTTTTCCCCCTCTTGCAACAGTGCTCCGGCGAATCCTTCCTTCCTCCGGCGATTCCAAGCTTCTCCGGCATCTATTCTTCCAGTGTTTGGCCTCCAATCTTTGAAACAAGGTAGTTATCCTCTTATTTCTTTTCTTTTCTTTACTTTTTCTCTCGAAAACGCCATCGCCGCCGTGTGGGTTAGAGCGCCATCGTCTTCTCCGGGACAACGCCGCCGTCTGCAACTCTTTCTACCGCCGCCTGGAATTTTCTTCCTCTTCTATGTCTTCGCACTCGAGCAATAAGACTGAGGAGACCTTAGACCCACTCTTTCCAGTCGCGATCCCCGTCGATCAACCTCCCTTCGAGATTTCCTCGGCGTCGGATCTTCACGTGGATTCTGTGGTTCGCTCTGTGGAGGACACCGGTGTGGGCCCATCTGGGAGAGAACTAACGGTTGTGGTGAACAAAAATCGGGACGAAAATTCTTCGTCTTCTGCCGAATCTGAAGATCCAGATCTCAACGAGCTCACTCGTGAATTTTTGGAGGGTATCAATTTTCCATCCCCAAGGATGCGGGAAAGTGAGATCCCGGCTGGGGTTGCTCGCCTATTCGAATGGCGAGCATATGCTGAAAGGTATGCGAACAGCTTTCCTCGTCCACAAAGACAAATAATGGACAAGGTGAAAACTGATTACCAGGCGAGCAAGATCAAGAGTGTTGTTCGCGAAGATGAACTGGACTCCATCCGGAAAGACTATAAGATCCCATATGATATCTACATGTGGGCTCCTCGGAGAAAGGAAAGAGCAGATCGCCCACCTCCCGGATGCACGGCGATCAACATCCACACCTTGATTGCTGGGTTGAAGTTACCTCTTCCACCTGTTGTTGGTCGATTCCTGGAGGCGACCAACTTGGCCATCACCCAAATTACTCCAATTGGGTGGATGAACCTTTTGGGCTCCATGTGCCTGTTCGCTTTGGAGGGGTACGTTGATCGGATCACTGCGGAAGAGATCAACTACCTGATGACAATCACAAGTTGCCCCCGAGGAGAAGATGGCTATCACTACCTCAAGGCCAGGACTGGGTTGAAAATGGTGGAAGAGGTGCCGAACAAGATTCGTGATTGGAAACAGCACTTCTTCTGGATTGGGGGTGACTGGCGAGCATCTTCTGGTCCACACGGCGGCCCTGGACGAATAAATTCTCCAGCAGCCTATGGAAAACTGAAACGTAAGTTCAATTCTTGCTCGCCTTTGGACAGTTGTTCTAATTTAACTTTTTTTGTTTGTTCGCAGGCCCTCGTCTACCCAAGTGGGATTCGAAAGAAGAGGAGTTGAACTCCGAGTTCCTGTTTACTTCGTGCTTGGTCGGCCTCCGCAATAAAGCAGATAGAACTATAGACTATCTCTGCCGATCAAGGTGTCAAAAAGCTGCTCGCCTTTTGACTTACCCACATCATTTGGAGGCTCAAGCTGAGGTGCCCCCTGGTATGGAAATTCCTAACTCCCTGCTCAAGTTTTGTTCGTCGTTAACATGTTTAACTTGCTCGTCTAATTTTAACTTCCTAACTCGCCTTTTTTTTTTTTTTTTTTTAGCCGAGCAAGTAACAGTCGCCGTTCCCCCAAGCTACGCTCTTCTTGAACAGAGGGTCCTTGAAATGGGGCCACCAAGAGGGAAGAAAAGAAGAGGGGACCCTCCACAAGCCGTGCTCGCCATGTCGAACAGGCCTGAGGGGGCTAAAGTTCCAAGACCGGCTGCCCCCCCAGTTCAGATTCGGTCTCCTCCCGTCTCCCCACCTCGTGGTGGCAAGCGCCTTAAGAAGGCTGATGGGACCCCACTGGCCGGAGACGTCCCCGGCAAGGGGAAAGAAAAGGTGGGCGAAAGCCATGCTCGCCACGAAGAGGATGCTATAAGGCGTTCTGGGGAGCCCACGGAAAGGTCGGGGAAGGCGAGCAAAGATGTAGGCTCGCTCCGTGGCCCAGAAGATCTTACGTTCCTTGGATGGGACGATCGGAAGTTTGCCGAGTAAGTATCTATCCTCTCTTGCCGAACAACTTTCATCCATTTTTTTTTATTTTTCTAAGTATCAATTGCTTTTTTGTTTGCAGATACCGTGCCGATGATTATCCCGGCCGAGCAAGTGTTGTACATCAGTACGCTTGCTCGAAGACTCCCGTAAACATAAGGGAGATTCCCGGCGAACATGTTCGCAAGGCGACGGAGTTGGTCGCCCGGGCCTGGACGCGTCCCCTGGACAAGGCCATCCTTCAGCAGGGGCAGATGGACAATCTCCATCTCTCGATGATGCTCGTCGCCAACGGCCTCGTCACTGCCCAAAGGGCAATCGCCCAAGTTGCCGAGCAGGAAGAGTCTGCTCGCCACTATGCTAGTACAGCTCGGCAACTCTCTGAAGAAAAAGATGGCCTGGTGAGCCAATATGAGGCCAAGATTGCTCGCCTTAACAACCAGATCAATGTTTACATTGATGCTGAGCACAAGCGCCTTGAAGAGATTCAGGCCATGTCCAAAGAGCTGAAGGATAAGGAGAATTTGCTCGGTGAGGGGGAGAAGAGATTGACTTCAGCCGAACAAAGAATTGCTGAGCTTGAGGCGGAGAATGCTCGTCTCCGGAAAGCAGAAGCCAACCTCTTTACCCGTGAGCAACTTGAAGAGGAGGTTCAAACTCGCACCGGCCCCATCTCCAACCTTGGATATATTTGTGCCTACGCGGACAGCATCCGTACGGCTGATGCCTATGACTACAAGGAGATGGTGGAGGAGATGGCTAAGGATTTGAATGAGTTCCTCGAGAACTATCCTCCGCCGAACAACGTCAAAATCCAATTGGCGGATTTGGCTGTGCTGGGGGTTAAACTGGATAAACTCGACCCCAGCATCACCATCACTCATCCTCCACCAATTGTTGATGATGGCGAGCAAGAAGATGAACCGGCTGCCGCGGACGAGCAAAGTGCTAAAGAAGCGGAGGATAAGGCGGCTGAAGACCTTGCTCGGGACATGATTGTCGACCCCTCTGCCGAGCAACCTCAAGATCCTCCTCCCGCCGAACAGCAGTAGTTTTTAGGACTTAGCTTTTTTCTTTTCTTCTTTTGTAGTAGTTGCTCGCTCCTTTTTTGTAGTACTTGTAATGGCTGCTTCCAGCTTGTACTATTTTTGGGGCTTAATGCCTTTCTTTAATGGAAAATGTCTTTCTCATGTTCGCTCATTTTCTTATATATGTCAATTGCCTTTACATTTCTGTCAATGCTTTTACAATTATGACATATAGTATTGGGCTTTTGTTCGAATTGAACATTGCCTTTAGTGGAATCAGGGTTTAGCCTTAGGTTCTGTTCATTTTAAAAAACAAACAACCTTTAAGTGGCTTTGGTCCTTGGGTTCTGTTCATTTGTAAAACGAACAACCTTTGAATGGACTTGTACCTCGAGCTTTTGGATTTTTCCTCTTTTGGCGAACAACTATTATATTTACATTGCAAAATAATTACAAGTGTTATAAGACTGTCCATCACTATCATATACAATCTGACGAACAACTTTAAACACAAACTAAAACTTGCTCGCTTATAATATTTTGCCGAGCAACTCTATCTATAAAATCAAAAGCACTAGCACCAGACTATTCAACGTGCCGAGCAACTTTTGAATCTATACTTAAGAAAATTTTTAAAAAATTAGGCAAGTTTTTAGCTGCCTTCTTAGCCTTCCTTCAACTCATATGCATCCCTTGCCCCCCAAGACATTTGTTCGCCCAACTTTATTGATAGTACTTCTTTAGATGCACAGCATTCCAGGAGTATTGGGCCAGCTTGCCTTCCATGTCTTCAATATCGTACACGCCATTGACGTATTTTTCTGTTATACGATACGGGCCCTCCCAAGTTGGTCCCAATACGCCTGGAGGTTGGGCGAGCAACTTTCTTAGAACCAAATCTCCAACTCTGAATTCCCTAACTTTTACATGGGAATTATAGTAACGTTCTGCTCGCTGCTTGTATGTGGCATTCTTTAGCTCGGCATTCAATCTTTTTTCTTCGAGCAAATCCAATTCAGCATTTAGAGCAGAGTTGTTCGCCTGTTCATCAAAGTTGGTCGTCCTGAATGTAGTGGCCTCTAACTCAATTGGTATTACAGCCTCTGTTCCGAAAGCCATTGCAAAGGGTGTTTCTCCGGTGCTCGACCTGGGAGAAACTCTGTATGCCCATAAGACTTCCGGAAGTTCTGTAGACCAACTGCTTTTACTCTCCGCCAGTCGCACTTTTAATGTATGCTTTATGATTTTATTTACGGCTTCAACTTGTCCATTCGACTGGGGGTGATAAGGTGTGGAGTAATGTTTCTTGATCCCCCACTTCGTACAGAATTCTCTCAACTCTTGTCCATCAAACTGTGGACCATTGTCTGTCACAATTGCCTGTGGAACTCCGAAACGACAGACAATGTTCTTCCAAATAAAGTTGATCATCTTCTGCTGTGTTATATTCACCATAGCCTCTGCTTCCGCCCACTTTGTGTAATAATCGACTGCCACGACGGCGAATCGAACATTTCCAACTCCAGCCGGGAAAGGACCAATGATGTCCATCCCCCATCTTGCAAAAGGCCATGGGCTGTATACTGACACAAGTTCCTGAGCCGGGGTATGGATGCCTGGAGCAAAAATCTGACATTGATGGCAAGTTTTGGCTTTTTTGATTGCGTCTTGACGTAAGGTCGGCCAATAATAGCCTTGTCTGATTGTCTTGTATGCCAAAGTTTGCCCCCCAGTATGATTTCCACATACTCCAGCATGTATCTCTTCAAGTACCGCTTGCCCTTGCCCCCTAGGCAAACACTTGAGAAGTGGGATTGATATTCCCCTTTTGTAAAGTTGCTCACCCACCAGAGTATATCTGGCGGCTCGCTTTATTAGCTTGGCAGCTTCAAAAGGGTTGTTTGGTTTTTCCCCATTTCTCAAGTATTTGACTATACTTGTTCTCCAGTCTTCTTCTTCGCTGGTTTGATCGTCGAGTTGATTGACATTATAACTTACTGTTGATGGATCTTTCATCTTTGTAACTATAATATCTGCCAACTCTATGGGGCCTTCACTCGTTGCTAGTCGGGCAAGCGCGTCTGCTTGAGTGTTGCTCGTCCTTGGAATTTGCTGTATGAAAACTTGCTGCAACATGGACATCAGGTGAGCAACAATCCGTTGATACTCGATCATGTGATCATCTTTTGCTTCGTATTCACCTCGGACTTGGTTCACGATCAATTGTGAATCGCCAAATATTTGCAAGCGTCTGACACCAACTGCGAGGGATAGGTGGAGACCAGCGATAAGAGCTTCATACTCAGCTTCGTTGTTGGTTGCCATGAAGCCAAATCTGATTGCCGAGGTGAATACTTGTCTGTTTGGACTTATTAATACTACTCCTGCCCCCGAGGCTATGTTGGTTGATGATCCGTCCACATAGAGATGCCAAGGATGATCAAGTCCTCTCGTCGGATCTGGTGGGAAAGTTAGTTCGACTATAAAGTCGGCTAATGCTTGCCCTTTGATCGCCGTTCGAGGAGCATAGGTCACCCCGAATTGGCTAATTTCCAGTGACCATCTTAAAAGACGACCTGCAGTGTCGGGGCGATGGAGGATTTGCCTGAGCGGGAAAGTTGTTAGAACTTCGACTTGATGGTCAAAGAAGTATGGTCGTAACTTTCTCACGCTCATGACCAAAGCATACGCCAGCTTTTCGGTTGGGGCATATTTGATCTCTGCTTCGTGTAAAGCTTGGCTGACGTAATAGATTGGTTGATGGAACTTGCCGTCCTCCCGCACCAAAACAGAACTGATGGCAACTTCTGATGCGGCTAAGTATAGAAAGAGCTTTTCTCCTGGGATTGGTTTTGATAGGATTTTGACATCTCCCAGGTAGTCTTTAAGTTGATCAAAAGCCGCTTGGCAGTTGTTAGTCCATGCAAACTTCCCTTTTTTGACGGCCTCGAAGAATGGACGGCACTTGTCCCCCGACCTGGATATGAACCGGTTCAACGCTGCTAGGCACCCGGTGAGTCTTTGCACTTCTTTCACTGAACGTGGTGGCTGCATATCCAGGATGGCTTTAACTTTTGAAGGGTTGGCCTCGATTCCCCGCTGGCTAACAAGATGACCCAAGAATTTCCCTGAATGGACTCCAAAGCTACTTTTCTTTGGATTCAACTTCATGTTATAGTGTCGAAGAATTTCGAACACTTGAGTCAGATGTTGAAGATGGTCTTCCTTCTTGGGACTTTTGACCACGATATCGTCTACATAGACTTCAACCGTGTCTCCAATTTGTTGATCAAACATCTTGTTCACCAGTCTTTGATATGTTGCTCCAGCATTTATGAGGCCAAATGGCATTCTCTTCCAGCACAGCAAGTTTTTGTTAGTATAAAAAGTTGTGCTTTCTTGATCGTCAGGATGCATTGGGATTTGATGATACCCTGCAAAAGCATCCATGAATGTTAGCATCTCGTGACCCGCAGTGCTGTCCACCAATTGATCGATGTGCGGGAGAGGAAAGTTGTCCTTCGGGCATGCTGCATTCAAATCTGTAAAGTCTATGCATAGCCTCCAGGTTCCGTTCGATTTTCTCACCAGCACAGGGTTTGCTACCCATTGTGGACAAAGTGCTTGACGGATCAGATCGTTGTCTAGCAGCTTTTTAACTTCTTCATTCAACGCTTGATATTTGTCTGGGCCGTACTTCCTTCGCTTTTGATGGACGGGCTTTTTTGCTTGATTTATGTTCAGCTTATGACAAGCATGTTTCGGGTCTATCCCCACCATATCTGCATGAGACCAAGCGAAGACATCTAGATTCTTGGTGAGGAACTCTTTCATTCGGGATCTGTAAGGCTCTGGGAGCTCAGATCCTATGAATAATTCAAGATCCTCGTTGTTGGGATTAACTTTGAACGCCTCCAGCTCTTCGACTGGAGTTGCTCGTCGTTTTTGTCCCTTCCAACGGGGATCAAGTATGGGTTCCTCAGGGTTAGAATCATTTTCGATGTCCATTGGCTCTGCCCCCAGGCGGGGTTCAAGATCATCAGTTGGCTCCGTCCCATTGTTGTTCGTTTGTACTTGGCCCTCCAAGTCTTCTACTGAAGGTTGTTCGTCATCACCCCCTCGTTGTTCGTCAGATGGATACTCCTCCCGGGTGGTAACGAGTTGTTCGTCCAACACTTGCTCGTTCAAGTGTTGTTCGTCCGCATCCATGTGGTCGTCTATGTCCATCATATTGTTCAGTATTGATGGTTCGTCGATGGGATAACTTGCTGCTTCCATCATGGATATTTGTACAAATTTTGCTCGTAGCTGTTGAACGCATTCTCGTGCTCTCCGTTGGTCTCCCTTAATTGTGCCTGTTCCACTAGCTGTTGGAAATTTCAAACAATAGTGGTAAGTGGAACACGCAGCTTTAAATTCATTAAGAAAAGGTCGGCCAAGAAACCCGTTATAGGTCGACTCCTGGTCTACAACCAAGAAATCTACCATTCTTGTTATATTTCTTTCGGGTTCATTGGCCGTTACAAGTTGTACAGCTAATGTTACAATTCCCAACGGCGTTGTCACAGCATTTCCGAAGCCTACAATTCTATGTGTTGTATTCCGAACATAACCCGAATAATCTCCCAGATTATCGAGGGTTTTCTTGAATAAGATGTTCGTGTAGGCTCCGGTGTCCACCAACAGTCTGTGGACTCTGGTCCCCATAATCTTGGCACAGATTACGAGCGAATCATTGTGCGGAGTTAAGACGCCTTCAAGGTCTTTTTCGGTGAAAGTTAATTCTGCCGTTTGCATGATAGACGGCTTAACTCCCATCTCTTGTACTTGGCCAATCGCTCGTAGCTCCGCTTTCCTCTTCCGGTTAGAGTCAGGTGGTTGTCCATCAAAACACCCTCCTGCGGGACCTGCGGGTTCCATCATGAACAGGTCTTCTAAAGGTTGAGCTGGCATACTGGGAACTGGTCGCCCGGGTTTGTTGTTTCTCTGAGGTTGACCATCCTCTTCGTCTTCTGAGTTGTTTTCCCGAGCTCTTTTCCCAGGTTGCCTTTTAACGAAATCGGAGAGCTTTCCCTCCTCATAAAATCGCCAGAGTTGTTTGAGCAAATCTCTACACTCACTTGTAAAATGCCCCACACTTTGATGGTAGGCACAATACTTGTTCGGGTTGAGTTTGCCAGTATCCTGGCGGATTTTACGTGGTGGGGAGAGCAACTCTTTCTCCTTTACGCTCTCATACACAGTATCAACTGATACTGTCAATACTTGGTTCAATTTTTCTTTCAAATCCGATCCTTCAGTGAATGCTTTCATGTTTTTTGGGACCCTGTAGCTTGTCCCGACGGGCTTTTTGTTATTCTCCTTAGGATCAGCTTTGTTCTCCCCTAAATTTGTTTGTAGGGCCTCGTGCATGGAAACGAAAATACCAGCTTGGTTTCTGAACTCGGCATAAGTCTTTGGGCACTTCAGACGTACCTCCTTCCATAACTTCGACCCTTTTTTCAATCCGGCCATCACAGCGACGATCTTTGTATCTTCGCTCACCGGTTCTCCTTCTAGCAAAACTTTATCGAATCTTTCCATAAACGCCCGGTCAGTTTCATCATCATTTTGTCTTAAATCTGATAGCCGGTGTTTTTGGGAAAGATACGACCCCGCCGTTCAAAAGTGAGAAAGAAATTCTCGACTTAGTTGGACGAACGAGTGGATTGATGCCGGCGGCATTGATGAAAACCACTTGTGAACCCGATCGCCCAGTGTTAAGGGAAAATTCCGGCATTGAGTGGCATCGCTGGCCCCCACGGAGACCATGTAGTCCGTATATTTTGTTAAGTGGACCCGGGGGTCAGTGATGCCCTCATATTGAATGCTTGCTGGAAATTGAACCTTTTTCTGGATCGGGGCTTTCAAAATGTGAGCTGCCAAAGGTGAGGATGGCATGCTGATCGCTCCCATCCCCCTCTGTTGGTCTAGTTGCCCTTGCATGTTCTCCACAGCCCTCCTTAGGCTTGATAATTCATCAAGAGGTGCCCCCTGACTTGGAGGCTGTTCGGCGAGCAAAGGCATTAACCTTTCTGCTCGTCGCAGTCCCTCGCTTGGAGTGGGCACTTCCTGGGCTTGCCTCCTAATGTTGTTCGCCGCATTTGGCCCTAGGCGCCTGAAGGCTGACAGGGTGATCCTTTCATGGACTGATGGGCGAGGCTGTTCAAAAGTTGCTCGCCCGTCTTCTGCTCCCCGGCGAGCAGCTTCCCGTTGAGGTTGGCTAAGCCTGTCTTGGGCACTGGAACGTGTTGTCCCATGGCTAGACATAGTTGTTCGTCTGCGACCAGACTCAGCCTGTACTTCTTGTTGGTCGTCCACCTTGGCCTTTCCCTTGTTCCGTCTGACTTGGGCACTATCAACCTCTCGCTGTTCGCCCCTAGTGGCCCTGGGTCTAACTTCTGGGGACTTGTCCCTCGGCCTTACTTGTGTTGGCCTAACCTGCTCTTGTTGCCTCTGGAGGGCCTGGAGAGCAGCAATGGTTTTGGCTAACTCGTTGGGGTTGTTCGCCAAAGCCTCCATCTCAGGGGGGAGGTTATGTGTTATGGCTGTACGCTGTGACCTGTTCGCATGTCTTGGGTCACGGTCCTGGTGGTCGGCCGACGTGGCTCGGGTCTGAGATGCTCTCTTCGACAAACGTGATCCTTGGGTCTCTTTAGATTGAGGCATTTCAATTTAAATTATTTCTTAATTTTTAAATTGAAGAACACCAAGAACACCAAGAACACTCTTGTTTGTATCTCCAAATATTTCTTGAGATTTCCTTTGAATCTTCAAGTCTTCAACTTGAAGTTCTTGAGTAATCACACTAAACCGAAGGTTCGAACCCTCCTTCTAGCGCCAAATTGTTGGTGAACGAATCTAATCGTGAGGATTAATGGCTGTTTTAACCCATTTTTACGTCACCAATCAATAACGTGTGATTGATTACCACTGTAAATGGTAAATCGGGGTTTAAGTTATCGAATTCGGATATATGAAAACCGAAATTGAAATAATTTCGTATGCGTGCGCGTTAAGGTGTACTTGTGTGTGTTTGGGAGTGTTTATGAATTTTTTTTTTATTTCATAAGCTGGAGAGCAACTATTTATAGAGACGAGCAAGCAGGAGGTGTCTCTGACTCTTGGTCTCCCTAGCCTGCATGCTTGACATGTGTCCTTTGACTCTAGTTTGACCTTATCTAAGCTAAATCTTAGTTACAAAGTCTTCTTTGGTCTTATCTCGGACTCATTGTTGTTCGCCTAGGTCGGCTTGATGGATCTTGTTGATTCTCCAACCGAAAGTTGTTCGCCTCTTGAGGTTGTACTTGGGAAGTTGTTCGCCTTATGCCTTTGTTTAGCTTGACTTTGGGATCTTTGTCCTTTGTTCACTTGTACACACCTCCTTGGCTATTTGTTGTATCATATTCTGACCAAGTTGTTCTTCATGGATGACTCCACAGTTGGCTCATTCTTGGTCCCGGGCCTTAATACCTGTTCGCCCATTAGTTGTTCGTCGGGAGAGTTGTTCGTCACTTCATACACCTCCCAGGTTGGTTAATGCGCCCAAATAGTGATTTTCTTTGTTTTAGACTTCAATAATTGTTCGCTCCATATTTAGATGATGTTCGCCTATCAACAAGAGCGAGATCGTAATTGTCCCGTATATCCATAGACCAATTCTACAAGAGGTACGTTTATCGCATATTTACTTGTTTATTCCGCCATAGTTGATATGTGAATTAATTCAACATGCATGATGAAAGTTAGTTGTTGGAATTATTATTTGAATTAATTAGGATTAATTCATGCTAGTAATAATTGTATTTAAATTCGTATTTAAATTTCATCCCGAATAGATTCCAGGCACCCCTATTTTCCCAACAGAGGTGAATAGTAAACCCCACAGAAAACCCTAGAAATTTTTGTAGTAAGCCCTAATTGGGAGGGTGAATGGTATACCCAAGGAAAAATTAAACAAAGCTTAATAATTAGCTCTAATAGGGAGGGGAGAATAGTAAACCCTACGAAAAACGCAAAAAAGTTGAGTAATAATCCCTAATCGGGAGGGTGAATAGTATACCCTAGGGAAAACTATAAAATTTTTAATAATAAGCACTAATTCGGGTGGGGGGCGCTGGATGAATAGTAAACCCTACGAAAATCCAAAAAAAAAATAATAATAAGCTCTAATTGGGAAGGGTAAATAGTAAATTCTATTGAAAACCCTAAAAAGTTCAATAATAAGCCCTAAACGGGAGGGTGAATACTAAACCCTTATGGAAAGCCCTAAAAAGTTGAGTAATAAGCTCTAATCGGGAGGGTGAATAGTAATACCCTAGGGAAATCCTAAACCCCAAACCTCCCATAACGCGCAACCCCAAACCCGAGACCCCAGAACCCCAAACCCAAATTTTTTCTGTCCATTTTTTAATTTTTAGTATTTTTAACCCTTATTTCCATATAATCAATCCATAATGAGAACTAACCTGAATGATTCCTCGATTTAAGCCAGGCTGCTCATTCGATCGAGGAGTCGGAGTCTTTTCCCAACGCAAGGTTCTCGATATCGATTCACCACAATTATAATTCACCTCAAATACTCATCAATACACAATAGAGAACTCAACTTGACATGCAATAGCATATAAACAATGAACGAGAGGATGTACGCCTGTGCAATTTGTCAATTAGACCTCTCATGTGTGTCAGTGCCTATGTACTACAGTAAAACACTCCACCACCCAAACTTAGACTTTTTGAAGCGGTCTAAATTTGTGCTTCATATCCATTGAGTATCTGATCACAGGATCCATAAACGAGAACTAACCTGAATGACTCCTCGATTTAAGCCAGGTAGCTCATTCGATTGAGGAGTCGGAGTCTTTTCCCAACGCAAGGTTCTCCATCTCGATTCACCACAATTATAATTCACCTCAAACACTCATCAATATACAATAGATAACTCAGCTTGACACGCAATAGCATATAAACAATGAACGAGAGGGTGTGCATCTGTGCAATTTATTAATTAGCGGTGCATATGTACTACCGTAAAATACTCCACCACCAAACATAGACTTTGTGAAGCGGTTTAAATTTGTGCTTCATATCCATTGAGTATCTCATGACAGGATCCATAAACGAGAACTAACCTGAATGACTCCTCGATTTAAGTCAGGTAGCTTATTCGATCGAGGAGTCGAAGTCTTTTCCCAACACAAGGTTCTCCATCTCGATTCACCACAATTATAATTCACCTCAAGCACTCATCAATACACAATAAGAACTCAGCTTGACACGCAATATCATATAAATAATGAACGAGAGGGTGTTCATCTGTGCAATTTATCAATTAGACCTCTCATGTGTGTCGGTGCATATGTACTACCGTAAAACACTCCACCACCTAAACTTAGACTTTGTGAAGCGGTCTAAATTTGTTACTAACTTGGTATAATTTTTTCATATCCAATGAGTATTTGATCACACGATCCCCAAAACCCCTAACCCCCTAACCTTAAACCTTAAAACGAGACCCGAGACCCCAAAACCTGAGACCTAAAACCTCAAAACTGAGACCCGAGACCCAAAATCCTAAAACCCAAACCCCAAAACCTAAAACCTTAAAACCCTGGACCCAAACCCCTAAACAATTAGTTAGAACAATTGAAATATCATAAGAAAAGTAAAATTTTATATAGCATCGATTTAGTTATAAGGACGACACCTGAAGAATTAATCTCCACTTGCACTTCGAACACGAAGTTTTAAATCATTTTATTAGTATAATTTATTTGCTTACTTTAATTTCAAGTTGTTTATTTGGTGTTGACTTTTTCAATTTAATTAGTTCAAAAATCCAAAACACGTAGCTATAATTCTATGACAACTCGAAATTCTAGGAATTCACCGATCTCCTGGGTCTTTAATTCGATAAATACTTGGTCGTTACTTGCACTTGCATCGATCACATCCGCTTTTGGGTCGTAATAGTTACTTGTTTTAAAAAGTTGTAAAAATTAGAAAAAGTCATCATGCTCTCTATATTTTTAGACATTGTTATTGTGAATTTTAATTTATTGAGAATTGTTAGATTATGAACTTTTGAATTTATTTTGGTGAATTTAAATTTATTATGATTTGTTGAATTATTTTTGTTTGAATTTTATTTAGGAAATTGAGTTTTAATTTAGTTATTGAATTATTGTTAACAAACTAAACCCTGAACCCTGAATCCTGAACCTCTGAACCCCTAAACCCCAAACCCCAAACCCCAAACCCCCAAACTCCCAAAACCCCAAACCCCAAACCCCCAAACCCCAAATCCCCAAAACCCCAAACCCCAAACCCCAAACCCCAACCCCCTAACCCCCTAACCCCTAAACCCTAAACCCTAAAACCCTAAAACCCTAAACCCCTAAACCCTAAACACTAAACCCTAAAAAGTTGAAAAGTAAACTCTAATCGGGGGAATAAATAGAATAAACTAGGAAAACCCTGAACCCTGAACCCTAACCCCTGACCCCTGAACCCTACAAAAAGTCCTTAAAAGCTGAGTAATAACCCCTAATCGGAAGGGTGAATAGAATACCCTAGGAAAAACTAGAAAAAGCTGAATAATAAGCCCTAATCGGGAGGGGTGAATAGTAAACCCTACGAAAACCCCTAAAAAGTTTATAGTAAGGCCTAATCAGGAGGGTGAACAATATACTCTAGGGAAAACTCATAAAAGCTTAATAATAAGCTCTAATCGGGAGGGGTGAATAGTAAACCCTACGAAAAGCCTTAAAAAGTTGAGTAATAAGCCCTAATCGTGAGGGTGATACCCTAGGGAAAACCAGAAAAAATGTAATAATAAACTTTAATTAGGAGGGGTGAATAGTAAACCCTACGGAAAATCCTAAAAAGTTGAGTAGTAAGCTCTAATCAGGAGAATAAATAGAATACACTAGGAAAACCTAAAAAATCTTAATAATAAGTTATAATTGGAAGGGTAAATAGTAAACCCCACAAAAAACACTAGAAAGTTTAGTAGTAAGCCCTAATTGGGAGGGTGAATGGTATACCCCAGGGAAAACCGAAGAAACCTTAATAATTAGCTCTAACAGGGAGGGGAGAATAGTAAACCTACGAAAAGCGCAAAAAAGTTGAATAATAAGCCCTAATCGGGAATTGAACCTTTTTCTGGATCGGGGCTTTCAAAATGTGAGCTGCCAAAGGTGAGGATGGCATGCTGATCGCTCCCATCCCCCTCTGTTGGTCTAGTTGCCCTTGCATGTTCTCCACAGCCCTCCTTAGGCTTGATAATTCATCAAGAGGTGCCCCCTGACTTGGAGGCTGTTCGGCGAGCAAAGGCATTAACCTTTCTGCTCGTCGCAGTCCCTCGCTTGGAGTGGGCACTTCCTGGGCTTGCCTCCTAATGTTGTTCGCCGCATTTGGCCCTAGGCGCCTGAAGGCTGACAGGGTGATCCTTTCATGGACTGATGGGCGAGGCTGTTCAAAAGTTGCTCGCCCGTCTTCTGCTCCCCGGCGAGCAGCTTCCCGTTGAGGTTGGCTAAGCCTGTCTTGGGCACTGGAACGTGTTGTCCCATGGCTAGACATAGTTGTTCGTCCGCGACCAGACTCAGCCTGTACTTCTTGTTGGTCGTCCACCTTGGCCTTTCCCTTGTTCCGTCTGACTTGGGCACTATCAACCTCTCGCTGTTCGCCCCTAGTGGCCCTGGGTCTAACTTCTGGGGACTTGTCCCTCGGCCTTGCTTGTGTTGGCCTAACCTGCTCTTGTTGCCTCTGGAGGGCCTGGAGAGCAGCAATGGTTTTGGCTAACTCGTTGGGGTTGTTCGCCAAAGCCTCCATCTCAGGGGGGAGGTTATGTGTTATGGCTGTACGCTGTGACCTGTTCGCATGTCTTGGGTCACGGTCCTGGTGGTCGGCCGACGTGGCTCGGGTCTGAGATGCTCTCTTCGACAAACGTGATCCTTGGGTCTCTTTAGATTGAGGCATTTCAATTTAAATTATTTCTTAATTTTTAAATTGAAGAACACCAAGAACACCAAGAACACTCTTGTTTGTATCTCCAAATATTTCTTGAGATTTCCTTTGAATCTTCAAGTCTTCAACTTGAAGTTCTTGAGTAATCACACTAAACCGAAGGTTCGAACCCTCCTTCTAGCGCCAAATTGTTGGTGAACGAATCTAATCGTGAGGATTAATGGCTGTTTTAACCCATTTTTACGTCACCAATCAATAACGTGTGATTGATTACCACCGTAAATGGTAAATCGGGGTTTAAGTTATCGAATTCGGATATATGAAAACCGAAATTGAAATAATTTCGTATGCGTGCGCGTTAAGGTGTACTTGTGTGTGTTTGGGAGTGTTTATGAATTTTTTTTTTATTTCATAAGCTGGAGAGCAACTATTTATAGAGACGAGCAAGCAGGAGGTGTCTCTGACTCTTGGTCTCCCTAGCCTGCATGCTTGACATGTGTCCTTTGACTCTAGTTTGACCTTATCTAAGCTAAATCTTAGTTACAAAGTCTTCTTTGGTCTTATCTCGGACTCATTGTTGTTCGCCTAGGTCGGCTTGATGGATCTTGTTGATTCTCCAACCGAAAGTTGTTCGCCTCTTGAGGTTGTACTTGGGAAGTTGTTCGCCTTATGCCTTTGTTTAGCTTGACTTTGGGATCTTTGTCCTTTGTTCACTTGTACACACCTCCTTGGCTATTTGTTGTATCATATTCTGACCAAGTTGTTCTTCATGGATGACTCCACAGTTGGCTCATTCTTGGTCCCGGGCCTTAATACCTGTTCGCCCATTAGTTGTTCGTCGGGAGAGTTGTTCGTCACTTCATACACCTCCCAGGTTGGTTAATGCGCCCAAATAGTGATTTTCTTTGTTTTAGACTTCAATAATTGTTCGCTCCATATTTAGATGATGTTCGCCTATCAACAAGAGCGAGATCGTAATTGTCCCGTATATCCATAGACCAATTCTACAAGAGGTACGTTTATCGCATATTTACTTGTTTATTCCGCCATAGTTGATATGTGAATTAATTCAACATGCATGATGAAAGTTAGTTGTTGGAATTATTATTTGAATTAATTAGGATTAATTCATGCTAGTAATAATTGTATTTAAATTCGTATTTAAATTTCATCCCGAATAGATTCCAGGCACCCCTATTTTCCCAACAGAGGTGAATAGTAAACCCCACAGAAAACCCTAGAAATTTTTGTAGTAAGCCCTAATTGGGAGGGTGAATGGTATACCCAAGGAAAAATTAAACAAAGCTTAATAATTAGCTCTAATAGGGAGGGGAGAATAGTAAACCCTACGAAAAACGCAAAAAAGTTGAGTAATAATCCCTAATCGGGAGGGTGAATAGTATACCCTAGGGAAAACTATAAAATTTTTAATAATAAGCACTAATTCGGGTGGGGGGCGCTGGATGAATAGTAAACCCTACGAAAATCCAAAAAAAAAATAATAATAAGCTCTAATTGGGAAGGGTAAATAGTAAATTCTATTGAAAACCCTAAAAAGTTCAATAATAAGCCCTAAACGGGAGGGTGAATACTAAACCCTTATGGAAAGCCCTAAAAAGTTGAGTAATAAGCTCTAATCGGGAGGGTGAATAGTAATACCCTAGGGAAATCCTAAACCCCAAACCTCCCATAACGCGCAACCCCAAACCCGAGACCCCAGAACCCCAAACCCAAATTTTTTCTGTCCATTTTTTAATTTTTAGTATTTTTAACCCTTATTTCCATATAATCAATCCATAATGAGAACTAACCTGAATGATTCCTCGATTTAAGCCAGGCTGCTCATTCGATCGAGGAGTCGGAGTCTTTTCCCAACGCAAGGTTCTCGATATCAATTCACCACAATTATAATTCACCTCAAATACTCATCAATACACAATAGAGAACTCAACTTGACATGCAATAGCATATAAACAATGAACGAGAGGATGTACGCCTGTGCAATTTGTCAATTAGACCTCTCATGTGTGTCAGTGCCTATGTACTACAGTAAAACACTCCACCACCCAAACTTAGACTTTTTGAAGCGGTCTAAATTTGTGCTTCATATCCATTGAGTATCTGATCACAGGATCCATAAACGAGAACTAACCTGAATGACTCCTCGATTTAAGCCAGGTAGCTCATTCGATTGAGGAGTCGGAGTCTTTTCCCAACGCAAGGTTCTCCATCTCGATTCACCACAATTATAATTCACCTCAAACACTCATCAATATACAATAGATAACTCAGCTTGACACGCAATAGCATATAAACAATGAACGAGAGGGTGTGCATCTGTGCAATTTATTAATTAGCGGTGCATATGTACTACCGTAAAATACTCCACCACCAAACATAGACTTTGTGAAGCGGTTTAAATTTGTGCTTCATATCCATTGAGTATCTCATGACAGGATCCATAAACGAGAACTAACCTGAATGACTCCTCGATTTAAGTCAGGTAGCTTATCCTAAAACCCAAACCCCAAAACCTAAAACCTTAAAACCCTGGACCCAAACCCCTAAACAATTAGTTAGAACAATTGAAATATCATAAGAAAAGTAAAATTTTATATAGCATCGATTTAGTTATAAGGACGACACCTGAAGAATTAATCTCCACTTGCACTTCGAACACGAAGTTTTAAATCATTTTATTAGTATAATTTATTTGCTTACTTTAATTTCAAGTTGTTTATTTGGTGTTGACTTTTTCAATTTAATTAGTTCAAAAATCCAAAACACGTAGCTATAATTCTATGACAACTCGAAATTCTAGGAATTCACCGATCTCCTGGGTCTTTAATTCGATAAATACTTGGTCGTTACTTGCACTTGCATCGATCACATCCGCTTTTGGGTCGTAATAGTTACTTGTTTTAAAAAGTTGTAAAAATTAGAAAAAGTCATCATGCTCTCTATATTTTTAGACATTGTTATTGTGAATTTTAATTTATTGAGAATTGTTAGATTATGAACTTTTGAATTTATTTTGGTGAATTTAAATTTATTATGATTTGTTGAATTATTTTTGTTTGAATTTTATTTAGGAAATTGAGTTTTAATTTAGTTATTGAATTATTGTTAACAAACTAAACCCTGAACCCTGAATCCTGAACCTCTGAACCCCTAAACCCCAAACCCCAAACCCCCAAACTCCCAAAACCCCAAACCCCAAACCCCCAAACCCCAAATCCCCAAAACCCCAAACCCCAAACCCCAAACCCCAACCCCCTAACCCCCTAACCCCTAAACCCTAAACCCTAAAACCCTAAAACCCTAAACCCCTAAACCCTAAACACTAAACCCTAAAAAGTTGAAAAGTAAACTCTAATCGGGGGAATAAATAGAATAAACTAGGAAAACCCTGAACCCTGAACCCTAACCCCTGACCCCTGAACCCTACAAAAAGTCCTTAAAAGCTGAGTAATAACCCCTAATCGGAAGGGTGAATAGAATACCCTAGGAAAAACTAGAAAAAGCTGAATAATAAGCCCTAATCGGGAGGGGTGAATAGTAAACCCTACGAAAACCCCTAAAAAGTTTATAGTAAGGCCTAATCAGGAGGGTGAACAATATACTCTAGGGAAAACTCATAAAAGCTTAATAATAAGCTCTAATCGGGAGGGGTGAATAGTAAACCCTACGAAAAGCCTTAAAAAGTTGAGTAATAAGCCCTAATCGTGAGGGTGATACCCTAGGGAAAACCAGAAAAAATGTAATAATAAACTTTAATTAGGAGGGGTGAATAGTAAACCCTACGGAAAATCCTAAAAAGTTGAGTAGTAAGCTCTAATCAGGAGAATAAATAGAATACACTAGGAAAACCTAAAAAATCTTAATAATAAGTTATAATTGGAAGGGTAAATAGTAAACCCCACAAAAAACACTAGAAAGTTTAGTAGTAAGCCCTAATTGGGAGGGTGAATGGTATACCCCAGGGAAAACCGAAGAAACCTTAATAATTAGCTCTAACAGGGAGGGAAGAATAGTAAACCTACGAAAAGCGCAAAAAAGTTGAATAATAAGCCCTAATCGGGAGGGTGAATAGTATACCCTAGGGAAAACCAGAAAAAACTTAATAATAAGTAATAATCGGGGGGGTGTGTAGTAAACCCTACGAAAACCCAAAAAAAATTAGTAGTAAGCCCTAACCAGGAGGGTGAATGTTTTCCCTAGGGAAAATCCAAAAATTTTTTAATAATAAGCTCTAATTGGGAGGGGTAAATAGTAAATTCTATTGAATACCCTAAAAAGTTTAATAATAAGCTCTAATCGGGAGGGGTGAATACTAAACCCTTACGGAAAGCCCTAAAAAGTTGAGTAATAAGCTCTAATCGGGAGGGTGAATAGTATACCCTAGGGAAATCTTAAACCCCAAACCCCAAACCCCAAACCCGAGACCCCAGAACCCCAAACCCAAAAATCTCAAACCCCAACTTTTTAACCCTTATTTCCATATAATCAATCCATAACGAGAACTAACCTGAATGACTCTTCGATTTAAGCCAGGTAGCTCATTCGATCGAGGAGTCGGAGTCTTTTCCCAACGCAAGGTTCTCCATATCGATTCACCACAATTATAATTCACCTCAAACACTCATCAATACACAATAGAGAACTCAACTTGACACGCAATAGCATATAAACAATGAACGAAAGGGTGTGCCTCTGTGCAATTTGTCAATTAGACCTCTCATGTGTGTCGGTGCATATGTACTACCGTAAAACACTCCA
Source organism: Ballota nigra (assembly GCA_947034835.1). NCBI lineage: Eukaryota > Viridiplantae > Streptophyta > Magnoliopsida > Lamiales > Lamiaceae > Ballota > Ballota nigra. Next base: position 104,910,218 of record OX344724.1, on the reverse strand, counting down.
CCACCCAAACTTAGACTTTGTGAAGCAGTCTAAATTTGTTACTAACTTGGTATAAGTTCTTCATATCCATTGAGTATCTAATCACAGGATCCCCAAAACCCCTAACCCCCTAAACCCCCTAACCCTAAACCTTAAAACGAGACCCAAGACCCCGAAACCTGAAACCGAGACCTGAGACCCAAAACCTCAAAACTGAGACCCGAGACCCAAAACCCTAAAACCCAAACCCCAAAACCTAAAACCTTAAAACCCTGGACCCCAAACCCCTAAACAATTAGTTAGAACCATTGAAATATCATAAGAAAAGTGAAATTTTATGTAGCATCGATTTAGTTATAAGGACGACACCGGAAGCATTAATCTCCACTTGCACTTCGGACACGAAGTTTTAAATAGTTTTATTAGTATAATTTGTTTTCTTACTTTAATTTATAGTTGTTTATTAGGTATTGTCTTTTTCAATTTAATTAGTTAAAAAATCCAATCTCCCTAAACCCTAACCCTAAACCCCCAACCCTCAACCCCCAAACCCTAAACCCTAACCCCAACCCCAAACCCAAACGCCCAACCCCCAACCCCCTAAACCCCCCAACCCCAAACCCCATAAACCCCCCAAACCCTAAACCCTAAACCCTAAAAAAATTCCACAAAAACCTACTCAGTTTGAATTTCTTTTTACGTAACATGATATTTGGAGGATGAAACACTAGAAAAAAGGGTTTGGAGATATTCGCCCTCTTCGCTAAACCCGCTTCTTTCCCCCCTTTAGGTTTTTAACAAAAAATTAATTTTAAAAAAATTCCACAAAAACCTACTCCATTTGAATTTCTTTTTACGTGGCATTATATTTGGAGGATGAAACACTAGAAAAAATGGTTTGGTGATATTCGCCCGCTTCGCGAACCCCGCCCCCACCCCTTTAGGTTTTTTACAAAAAATTAATTTTCAAAAAATTCCACAAAACCTACTCCGTTTGATTTTATTTTTACGTGGAATGATATTTGGAGGATGAAACACTAGAAAAAGGGGTTTTGGTGATATTCGCCCTCTTCGCGAATCCCGCCCCCATACCCCCTTTAGGTTTTTTAAAAAAAATTAATTTTCAAAAATTTCCACAAAAACCTACTCCGTTTGAATTTCTTTTTACGTGGCATGATATTTGGGGGATGAAGCACTAGAAAAAGGGGTTTGGTGATATTCGCCCTCTTCGCGAACCCCGCCCCCATCACCCCCTTTAGGTTTTTTACAAAAAATTAATTTTCAAAAAATTCCACAAAACCTACTCCGTTTGAATTTCTTTTTACGTGACATGATATTTGGAGGATGAAACACTAAAAAAAGGGGTTTGGTTATATTTGCCCTCTTCGCGAACCCCGCACCCATCACCCCCTTTAGGTTTTTTACAAAAATTTAAATTTCAAAAAATTCCACAAAAACCTACTCCGTTTGAATTTCTTTTTACGTGGCATGATATTTGGAAGATGAAACACTAGAAAAAAGGGTTTGGTGATATATTTTTTTACGTTGCCTGATATTTGGATAGTAAAACCCTAAAATGTTGAATAGTAAGCCCTAATCGGGAGGATAAATAGAATAAACTAGGGAAACCCTGAACCCTGAACCCTACGAAAAGTCCTTAAAAGTTGAGTAATAAGCCCTAATCGGGAGGGTGAATAGTATACCCTAGGGAAAACCAGAAAAAGCTGAATAATAAGCCCTAATCGGGAGGGGTGAATAGTAAACTGATGGTCCCATTTTCGAAGGGCAAAATGGGAATTCAGGAGCAAATTTTTTTTTTTAAACTCTTCCTCAGGGAGTTCAGCAAGAGTGAGAAATACTCAAGTCACTGCTCTGCTCAAAGGCTGAGTTACCAAGTCAGTGAGAGGGCTTGGAGGCTCATGCTCTAAGCAAGGACAGTGGCTTGAGATGCTAAACTCTCGAGTGCGTTATAAAACACAGCTTGCACCCTGACTGAGTTCAGTGACGGAATACTCAAGTCACTGCGTTACTAAGAGTCAGAGCACTCAAGTCAGTCCAAACTGACTTGTGAGCTCAGGCTCTTAACAAGGCAGTGACTCGAGAGACTGAACTCTCGAGTGCTAGCCTAAGCTTGTCAGTGAGATTGGTTCTCCCTGACTAAAATACTTAGCTAATCTTCTTTTCAAACTTTCCAAGTACACTCAGAGAGTATACACTTCAAATAATTAGCAAGTGCTTAGACAAATAAACAACGCTCAGTTTAATGTGGTTCAGAGACTCAAGCTCTTACATCCACGGCCTGATTTAATAGAAAATCCACTAACTTGGATTCTTGTTTTTAACGTGCCAAGGTGCACTTACAACTGGACTCACGCCACTCCCTGGGCTGCCTCTCCTCACCTCACTACAAACCTAACAATCTTCTGAAAGGGTTTAGTTTGGTTTGGTTTGGTTTTCTCCAACTAGGTGAGGTTTTCCTTTACAATGTGTTAGCCTTAGAGCTAAGATTAGGAAAACATCTCTAAGCTAAGAGTTACAAGCTTGACACTCAATGAATATAAGTGATAACCCTAAAGGTCAGTGTCGTGGGTGTATAACACTTCCTTATGACTCCCTAACAACTAACACACCCTCACAGCTTGTAGGTGTTTAATTTCTTCTTTCACACAATACAACACACTTTACAATGAAGCTATGAGCTTGTATTTATAATGGGGATTCAAATGTATCCGTTGGAGGGAAGATACATTTGAATCCAATATTAATGGTTTCAACCACTTTTCTTGGAATGCGGCCTTTGTCAGTGTCAGAGTTGCTGCCTCGTACTGATTGGTCCACGTGGCCTGGATTCACGGATCTTTGACTCAGTGGGTTTGACTAAGACCCACTGACTTTAGGTAGCTTCCTCCTTCACTGACTGATGATCTTCAGTGGACTGAACGTCTTCAGTGTAGTTGTCCTTCAGAGACTGTTTGAAGATCATTCCAAGAACTTTGTCATAAGGCTGAATGACAAAGTTCTCTGACCACAGTAGCCTGACTCCTTCAGGGCCTACTTGGTACAACACTGATCCTCCTGATCATGCTCTTCACTGAGTGGTCCACCTGACTTAGCTTAGATCAGCCTGGTTTACACTCAATGGGACATCCTTCAGGCTTCTCTTCTGATTCAGGTTACACCATGGCTTCAGTCAATTCTTCTGAGTGTTATCTTGATATCCTCAGGCCGTGTTACTGAGTTCCCCCTCGATGAGTTCCCCCTCAACTGAGTTCTTCTCAACTGACAGCCTGTTTTACAGAGAAATGACCTAGCCTGACCTGAAATAAAAGATATTATCCTGACTGCTTTCAAACCTATTACATGTTATTTTGGAAAATCATCAAAACTAAACATATCCCAACATAAACCCTACGAAAACCCCTAAAAAGTTGAGTAGCAATCCCTAATCAGGAGGGTGAACAATATATTCTAGGGAAAACTCATAAAAGCTTAATAATAAGCTCTAATCGGGATGGGTGAATAGTAAACCCTACGAAAAGCCTTAAAAAGTTGAGTAATAAACCCTAATCGTGAGGGTGATACCCTAGGGAAAACCAGAAAAAATTTAATAATAAACTTTAATCGGAAGGGGTGAATAGTAAACCCTACGGAAAATCCTAAAAAGTTGAGTAGTAAGCTCTAATCAGGAGAATAAATAGAATACACTAGGGAAACCTAAAAAATCTTAATAATAAGTTCTAATTGGGAGGGGTGAATAGTAAACCCCACTGAAAACCCTAGAAAGTTTAGTAGTAAGCCCTAATTGGGAGGGTGAATGGTATACCCTAGGGAAAACCGAAAAAAGCTTAATAATTAGCTCTAATAGGGAGGGGGGAATAGTAAACCCTACGAAAAATGCAAATAAGTTGAGTAATAAGCCCTAATCGGGAGGGTGAATAGTAAACCCTAGGGAAACTAGAAAAAACCTAATAATAAGCACTAATCAGGGGGGTGAATAGTAAACCCTACGAAAACCCAAAAAAAAATTAGTAGTAAGCCATAACCAGGAGGGTGAATGTTTTCCCTAGGGAAAATCCAAAAAAAATTAATAATAAGCTCTAATTGGGAGGGGTAAATAGTAAATTCTATTGAAAACCATAAAAAGTTTAATAATAAGCTCTAATAGGGAGAGGTGAATAGTAAACCCTACCAAAAGCCATAAAAAGTTGAGTAATAATCCCTAATCGTGAGGGTGATACCCTAGGGAAAACCAGAAAAAATTTAATAACAAACTTTAATCGGGAGGGGTGAATAGTAAACTCTACGGAAAATCCTAAAAAGTTGAGTAGTAGGCTCTAATCAGGAGAATAAATAGAATACACTAGGGAAACCTAAAAAAGTCTTAATAGTAAGTTCTAATTGGGAGGGGTGAATAGTAAACACCACTGAAAACCCTAGAAAGTTTAGTAGTAAGCCCTAATTGGGAGGGTGAATGGTATACCCTAGGGAAAACCGAAAAAAGCTTAATAATTAGCTCTAATAGGGAGGGGAGAATAGTAAACCCTACGAAAACCGCAAAAAAGTTGAGTAATAAGCCCTAATCGGGAGGGTGAATAGTATACCCTAGGAAAACTAGAAAAAACTTAATAATAAGCACTAATCGAGGGGGTGGGGTGAATAGTAATCCCTACGAAAACCCAAAAAAAATTTAGTAGTAAGCCCTAACCAGGAGGGTGAATGTTTTCCCTAGGGAAAATCCAAAAAAAAATTAATAATAAACTCTAATTGGGAAGGGTAAATAGTAAATTCTATTGAAAACCCTAAAAAGTTTAATAATAAGCTCTAATCGGGAGGGGTGAATACTAAACCCTTACGGAAAGCCCTAAAAAGTTGAGTAATAAGCTCTAATCGGGAGGGTAAATAGTATACCCTAGGAAAATCCTAAAAAGTTGATTAGTAAACTCTAATCAGGAGAATAAATAGAATACACTAGGGAAACCTAAAAAAATCTTAATAGTAAGTTCTAATTGGGAGGGGTGAATAGTAAACACCACTGAAAACCCTAGAAAGTTTAGTAGTAAGCCCTAATTGGGAGGGTGAATGGTATACCCTAGGGAAAACCGAAAAAAGCTTAATAATTAGCTCTAATAGGGAGGGGAGAATAGTAAACCCTATGAAAACCGCAAAAAAGTTGAGTAATAAGCCCTAATCGGGAGGGTGAATAGTATACCCTAGGAAAACTAGAAAAAACTTAATAATAAGCACTAATCGAGGGGGTGGGGTGAATAGTAATCCCTACGAAAACCCAAAAAAAATTTAGTAGTAAGCCCTAACCAGGAGGGTGAATGTTTTCCCTAGGGAAAATCCAAAAAAAAAAATTAATAATAAGCTCTAATTGGGAAGGGTAAATAGTAAATTCTATTGAAAACCCTAAAAAGTTTAATAATAAGCTCTAATCGGGAGGGGTGAATACTAAACCCTTACGGAAAGCCCTAAAAAGTTGAGTAATAAGCTCTAATCGGGAGGGTAAATAGTATACCCTAGGAAAATCCTAAAAAGTTGAGTATTAAGCTCTAATTAGGAGAATAAATAGAATACACTAGGGAAACCTAAAAAATCTTAATAATAAGTTCTAATTGGGAGGGGTGAATAGTAATCCCCACTGAAAACCCTAGAAAGTTTAGTAGTAAGCCCTAATTGGGAGGGTGAATGGTATACCCTAGGGAAAACCGAAAAAAGCTTAATAATTAGCTCTAATAGGGAGGGGGAATAGTAAACCCTACGAAAATTACAAAAAAGTTGAGTAATAAGCCCTAATTGGGAGGGTGAATAGTAAACCCTAGGGAAACTAGAAAAAAATTAATAATAAGCACTAATCAGGGGGGTGAATAGTAAACCCTACGAAAATCCAAAAAAAAATTAGTAGTAAGTCCTAACCAGGAGGGTGAATGTTTTCCCTAGGGAAAATCCAAAAAAAAAATTAATAATAAGCTCTAATTGGGAGGGGTAAATAGTAAATTATATTGAAAACCCTAAAAAGTTTAATAATAAGCTCTAATCGGGAGGGGTGAATACTAAACCCTTACGGAAAGCCCTAAAGAGTTGAGTAATAAGCTCTAATCGGGAGGGTAAATAGTATACCCTAGGAAAATCCTAAAAAGTTGAGTAGTAAGCTCTAATCAGGAGAATAAATAGAATACACTAGGGAAACCTAAAAAAATCTTAATAGTAAGTTCTAATTGGGAGGGGTGAATAGTAAACACCACTGAAAACCCTAGAAAGTTTAGTAGTAAGCCCTAATTGGGAGGGTGAATGGTATACCCTACGGAAAACCGAAAAAAGCTTAATAATTAGCTCTAATAGGGAGGGGAGAATAGTAAACCCTACGAAAACCGCAAAAAAGTTGAGTAATAAGCCCTAATCGGGAGGGTGAATAGTATACCCTAGGAAAACTAGAAAAAACTTAATAATAAGCACTAATCGAGGGAGTGGGGTGAATAGTAATCCCTACAAAAACCCAAAAAAAAATTAGTAGTAAGCCCTAACCAGGAGGGTGAATGTTTTCCCTAGGGAAAATCCAAAAAAAAATTAATAATAAGCTCTAATTGGGAAGGGTAAATAGTAAATTCTATTGAAAACCCTAAAAAGTTTAATAATAAGCTCTAATCGGGAGGGGTGAATACTAAACCCTTACGGAAAGCCCTAAAAAGTTGAGTAATAAGCTCTAATCGGGAGGTTAAATAGTATACCCTAGGGAAATCCTAAAAAGTTGAGTAGTAAGTTCTAATTAGGAGAATAAATAGAATACACAAGGGAAGCCTAAAAAATCTTAATAATAAGTTCTAATTGGGAGAGGTGAATAGTAAACCCCACAGAAAACCCTAGAAAGTTTTGTAGTAAGCCCTAATTGGGAGGGTGAATGGTATACCCTAGGGAAAACCGAAAATAGCTTAATAATTAGCTCTAATAGGGAGGGGAGAATAGTAAACCCTACGAAAAGCGCAAAAAAGTTGTGTAATAAGCCCTAATCGGGAGGGTGAATAGTATATCATAGGGAAACTAGAAAAAACTTAATAATAAGCACTAATCGGGGGGGGGGGGGGTGAATAGTAAACCCTACGAAAACACAAAAAAAAAATAGTTGTAAGTCCTAACCAGGAGGGTGAATGTTTTCCCTAGGGAAAATCCAAAAAAAATTAATAATAATCTCTAATTAGGAGGGGTAAATAGTAAATTCTATTGAAAACCCTAAAAAGTTTAATAATAAGCTCTAATCTGGAGGGGTGAATACTAAACCCTTACGCAAAGCCCTTAAAAGTTGAGTAATAAGCTCTAATCGGGAGGGTGAATAGTATACCCTAGGGAAATCCTAAAAAGTTGAGTAGTAAGTTCTAATCAGGAGAATAAATAGAATACACTAGGGAAACCTAAAAAATCTTAATAATAAGTTCTAATTGGGAGAGGTGAATAGTAAACCCCACAGAAACCCTAGAAAATTTTGTAATAAGCCCTAATTGGGAGGGTGAATGGTATACCCTAAGGAAAATAAAAAAAAGCTTAATAATTAGCTCTAATAGGGAGGGGAGAATAGTAAACCCTACGAAAAGCGCAAAAAGTTGAGTAATAAGCCCTAATCGGGAGGGTGAATAGTATACCCTAGAGAAAACTAGAAAAATTTAATAATAAGCACTAATTGGGGGGGTGGGGGGCGGGATGAATAGTAAACCCTACGAAAATCCAAAAAAAAATAATAATATGCTCTAATTGGGAGGGGTAAATAGTAAATTCTATTGAAAACCCTAAAAAGTTCAATAATAAGCCCTAATCGGGAGGGTGAATACTAAACCCTTACGGAAAGACCTAAAAAATTGAGTAATAAGCTCTAATCGGGAGGGTGAATTGTATACCCTAGGGAAATCCTAAACCCCAAACCTCCCAAAACGCGCAACCCCAAACCCGAGACCCCAGAACCCCAAACCCAAATTTTTTCTGTCCATTTTTCAAATTTTTAGTATTTTTAACCCTTATTTCCATATAATTAATCCATAACGAGAACTAACCTGAATGACTCCTCGATTTTAGCCAGGCTGCTCATTCGATCGAGGAGTCGGAGTCTTTTCCCAACACAAGGTTCTCCATATCGATTCACCACAATTATAATTTACCTCAAACACTCATCAATACACAATAGAGAATTCAACTTGACATGCAATAGCATATAAACAATGAACGAGAGGATGTACGCCTGTGCAATTTGTCAATTAGACCTCTCATGTGTGTCAGTGCCTATGTACTATGATTAGGCGTGAAATTGTTATGTTTTGGTGCCCGATTTACCCATGTTTTGAGTATTTTTTATGAGTGTTTGGAGTCAATTGAGTATCATTTCTATAAACTGATGAATTTGTCTCTTTGGTTTTCATAGATGTATAGAGGATGAAAAGAGGAGTTCGTAGGACTTTGAATCGGCCAAAACGGACTCCCGGTTGAGGAGATATGAAGATTTTACGAACATGTGTACAGCTGCCGAAAAGTACTCGAGCAGAGTTGCTCGAGTAGTCACTACTCGAGCACTCGAGTAGTGCACTTGAGCTGCAACATGTTGAGTAGTTTTACTCGACCTATACTCGATCTTGACGCGTATTTTGGCCCATGAACACCCAAATTCGATCCCAAGCCTATTTATACCTTTTTCCAAGTATATCAACACATACCAACACATATTTTTACATATTTTTAGCGAGGAGAAAGCTTGGAAGAGAGATTGGAAGAGTTTTATACGTTGTAATCGAGGTTCTAATTTACGAATTCTTAGTTTTAGTATTTCTTTTGAACGTATTAGATTAATTCTTTCTTTCTTTACTCTTTGAGACGATAAACCCTAGCTTTTCAGATTTATATATATTTCTTTGGAGACTTTAATTTGTTCTTTCGTTTATGTTCTTGATCTCTTTAGTTAATTCAATTATGCATATGTTTATTGTTCTTGTGATTGCTTTGATTATTCAAACCACCATGTTAGGCTAGAACCCTTGCATGCTTAGGGTAGGATGAACTCGTAGAAGTAGGATGTGGGTACGTAATTAGGGTAATCCGTGACGTTAGGTTTTAATTCTCTTAATTAATGAATTCTTAAAATCAATTTTAACTTTTCCTTTGAATTTCGTACGAACGTGTTAGGGAGAGGACGACCGCATCACTCTTTAACAACTAGTAGACTTAACTAGAGGGTTTAGAGGGGGATGATTAATTTATCGGTTTAGCTATGGAGGACGACCGCATCACCATTAGTTAAATGAGGACCTCTTTAATTAAGCACGATCTATTAACTTGTTAGTGGATTAGTGAAGTCGAATGTTAGGATAAAGTATTAGGGTTAAAATCTTGAGCTTTCATCTTGTATTCTTTTACTTAGGTTATTTCTTGCGCGTCACGATTATTTTGATTATGTACCTGCTCCGTTAGTATACGCAGGGATTCTTATCCTAAGCATCACCATCTCTTACTTGAAAACAACCAGCTGTTAACTCGTCTTCTTTAGTTCGTTAGTATAATTAGTTTATTTTAGTTGTTTTAATTAATCTTTCAAAAATCCAAAAACATCACACTCATATTAATTAAGACGCGTAGATCTACAGGGATCTATTCGCATATACACTGTCCCTTGGGTTCGATAATACTTGGTCATTATACTTGCTCATACTACAGTGAACCCGTCCGCTTGCGGGTAAGCGACTAGTAGAAGTTGGTACCATCACTTCAAGTCAATGGCGCCGTTGCCGGGGATGGCGTTGTATGCTTTTTGAATAGGACTTGTCGATAGCTTAGTAGTTAGTAGTGAGTGCTTTCTTTTCTGTTTTATTTTTATTTTTATTTATTCGGCAGTTGCGTTTTGATCCTTCTGCTAGTGTGTCAGGTTTATGAGAACACGCTCACAAGGCAATACGAGCGAAGAGATAATACCGTTGGACCCTGAGACAATAGCTAGAAGGAACCGAGCTTTCTTGAGAAGGATGAACGCTGCAGACTTAGGGAAAGAACCAATGGACATCACTAATGAGTTGGAAGATGCCGAGAATGAGTTTAACCAGGGGTTGAACCGGGTTGACGGCACTGATGGCAACACCAGTAAGAACCAAGATCCGTTAGGGGATAGTCAGAGCCAAAACCCGGGTGCACAAAACATTATCAATTCAGCTCAGAATTTTGTCCATAATCCTCTGAACAATCCTAACATACCACAAAACAACTTACCCTATCCACCCTACCCTTACCACCATACCCGTATCCTCCACCTTCAGTCTATAATCAACCACTTGTTTACCCACCACCACCCCAACAAGTACCAGTACCTGCTGCTAATCCTCAACACGTTCCTCAGAACGTAGATCACAATATGGTTATTCGAGGGAGGTTTGCAGCGCAGCCACAGCGGTACTATGATGGAGTGGCATTGCCTCCTATTGAGGCAAATAACTTCTCGATTTCCCCAGGAATTCTAAAGCTGTTGACCGAGAATAAGTTCAAGGGGGTGATCGGGAAGGAGAATCCTCACACTCACCTGAGGAGTTTTCTCATGATAGCCTCCACATTCAATTATAATGGCATGTCTGAAGATGCCAAGAGGCTTAGGCTGTTTCCATTCTCAGTGACGGGAATAACTAAAGAGTGGTATGACAACACGCTCCCACGGGGAGGTGTAACCACATGGGCTGAGCTCGAGCGTCTATTCCTCGAGCGATTCTACCCTTCATCCAGAACGATCAAAGCAAGGATTGAGATCTCTTCCTTCCGCCAGAAGCAAGGAGAGGATTTACGCCAAGCGTGGGAGAGATACTCAAATATGTTGATCGAGTGCCCGCAGCATGGGTATAATGAGGGAGATATTATGGCGTTCTTCTATAGTGGAGCCAGCAAGGCTGGCCAAGCCCATTTAGATGCATGTGCGAGTGGAGCTTTTCTGAACCAAGGGATAGCGAAATGTAGAGAGATCGTGGACAACATTGTCATGAATGCCGGGGCATGGAACGAGGATCCTGAGTTCCAGAGAGATTGCAAGTTGGAGGAGAAAGAAGGTGAAGGAACGAGAAGGCTGTTGATGGCCATGATGGAAAAGATTAACAACCTCGAGTTGGGGAAGAATTTGGTTGGAGAGCATGCATCAGAGAATGATAGAGTAGACCAGCCAAGTGGACAGCAAGAGATAGCCAATTACATGGGAGGTCCGTATTACAATCAGAATGGCTACCAAGGTGGAAATCAGTTTGGAAGACCTTCTTATGGTCAGCCATTTGCACCTCCAGGGCCACAGCCGCCTCAAAATCAATGGAGGAACACTCAAGGCTATCAAGGAGGCCAGCAGCCTCCTCAAAACACATGGAGAAAGAATGAGAATTTCTCATATGCTAACCCAAAGACGGGTATTACAGTTCCTCCGGGTGTTGACCCAGGTTCAAAGCCTCTGGGTGGAGAAGGTGGTGCATCAACCGAGGAGATGTTGAGAGATATCCTTCAGAAGGTGGAGGAAGGAAGTAAGAGGTTGTCATCCTTGGAGTACGATGTGAAAGAGTTGCATAAAAAGGGTGATCAACGTGATCTAGAGCTCCAGAAGATGAACGTTGAGTGGACGAGAACTCAACAAGAGAACAATCGAAGGTTCACTTCTATAGAGTTCCAGATGAACCAGATTGCAAAGTCATTGAATAGGGAGCCGGGTAAGCATTCTTCCATGCCGGAGGGGAACCCGAAAGAGCATTGCAAGGCGATCCAGCTTAGAAGTGGAACCAACTATGAAGGTCCCCAGATGTCTGTTGATTCTGAGATGCTCCAAGATACAGATGAAAGTGAAGGGATTGAGAAGAGGAAAGATGTGGATGAGTCTCAAGCGAGCAAAGAGCTTGAAGAGGAAGGCATTGAGAAGGGTGAGAGAGTTCCTAAGTGGAAGAAGGCAAAGGAAGCAAGGGATAAAGTGAAAGAAACAGAAAGAGATGAATGGGGGGTACTCAAATCTGTGATACCCGTCCCATATCCACAACACTTCATGAAAAAGAAGCTTGATGAAAAATTTGCAAAATTTCTTGATGTTTTTAAACAACTTCACATTAACATTCCTTTTTATGATGCTTTGGAACAGATGCCACATTATGCAAAGTTTCTGAAGGACTTGATTGCGAAAAGACGGCGAGTGGATGAGCCGAAGTTGGTGCAGCTGAACCACGAGGTGAGTGCATTAGTGCACAAGGCGCTTCCTCCAAAGCTGAAGGATCCCGGGAGCTTCACCATTCTTTGTGATATTGGGAACGGGATCAAGAAGGGAGCGTTGTGCGACCTCAGAGCGAGCATTAATTTGATGCCGTTGTCGCTTTTCAAGAAGTTGGAAGGTGGTGAACTTCAACCCACAATGATGATGCTTCAACTTGCCGATCGGTCTATTACTAGACCTCAAGGTGTGGTTGAAGACGTCCTAGTGAGAGTTGGAGATCACATTTTTCCAGCCGACTTTGTAGTGCTAGAGATGGAGGAAGATGAGCGCGTGCCCCTGATCTTGGGAAGACCGTTCTTAGCAACGGCGGGGATGGTGCTAGACGTGGCAAATGGGAAGATTACATTGAAGGTTGATGATCAAGAAATGAAGATTTCCCTATATGAAGCCATGAAGCACCCGAAGGAGGATGAGAGTTTGTATTGCATGGATGCCATAGATCCTCGTGTTGAAGACACACCTCCTATCCCTAATCCTTCTCATATTCATGAATTTTATAATCCTTCACTTGATAATTTAAACCATGAGCATTATGTTCTTAATTATGTTGATAGGGACAAAGTGAAGAAGTTGAAGGATGAAGAGGTGAAAAGTGTGGACGTGATCCAGTTGGAAGGAAAAGGAGGAGTTAATAAGAAAAAGTCCAAATTCAAGAACCTGTTTGGTAAGACGCCTCCAGATAAAGGTGGGAAGGAGTTGAGACCCATAACACTTGGGGATGAGAAGAAAGCAAAAGAGTTCATGATGGAAGGACATCAAGGAAAGGAATGCAACCACCACTCTTATGAGAGTAAGGGAGGTAAATTTGAGTATGATGTCCCATAAGCTCTTTTGAGCTTGGTCCGGCATGAGGACCTTAAAAATAGCGATGAATGGGAGGCAACCCATTTCTATTTGCTTTCATTTGTTTTTAGTGTCTTATTATGTTATTAGGGTGTTGTTGAATCGTAAGTTTTAACCTCGTACTTGAGAGTTTATTTTGTAGGCTTGTCTCAAGAGAATAGAGGAATCATGAAGTACTCGAAAGGGAGGAACTCAAGCAAGAGAGTGTGCAACGCTGTTGAGAGAAACTAAATTGTTTGGTTGAGGTAACCCACAACCCCAAACTTAGAAACGAAAGTTTTTCTACTCATACGAACTCCAGAAGAGTGGCGTGATTACCATTCAAAATGTGCGATCTAGTGACAATCTAGCAGATCAGTTCACTAAGCCTCTACCTACATCTACTTTTGAGAAGTACATTCATGGTATCGGGATGCGAAGGTTCAAAGGGTTGTTGTTTTCAAGGGGAGCGGTAACCCCGAAGTAAATCCAGAAGATCAATAAATTACATTCCTCCCTAGGGATGTAAACGAATCGAATCGAATCGAGTCGAATACCACTATATTTGAATTTGTATTTGTGAAATTATTTCGAATATCGAATTCGAATCGAATATTCTTCGAATAGTAAATGTGATTTATATTTGATTTGAAAATCATACCGAATTATTAGAAAATAAACGAATACTTGAGTCGAATAGTTGAATTGATTTTTTTTTTCTCAGGTGAATTGCAATAAAGTTATCAGCTCCAAAAGGTATTTAATTGTTTTTATTAAAGGTATTAGTTGTAGTGATATTAGTTATTCTCACTAAAGGTATTAATTGTTTCAACATAAGGTATTATTATTTTTTATCTATAAAGTTGTGACTCGAACTCATGACCTTTGTATCATAGATAGTGGGATTTTAACCACTTGAGTTATACCACTTCATCAGATATTAGTAATTTGTTGTTCAAGATAATAGTTACCATGAGTATTATTCACATAAATACTTTGCCAATATTCAAATATCCATTTTAAAATTATCATTGTTTGAATTCACAAACAAGCTATATATAAACTTAAAAATTTGCATAATGTAATCAAGTAAGTAAACGAAAAAAAAAAGTAATCAAATTCATGAATTTTTTTTTAAGAGTGTTGACCTGCAAATCTGCAATTCTTTTTTAATTTATTAAGTTTTTAATAATTAAATTACATTAAATATTTTTTAATTAAAATATTTATTAAGAATGGCCAAAAAGCCCATTTGTTGGATGTAGTTATAAAGGTTAATATTCTTAAAATAATTATAATGGACTTAAATTTATAAATAATTATATTTATTATTACTATTATTATATAATTATGTAATTATATATTTAACCGAATATTTAATCGAATATTTACGAATATCAAATCGAATATCATAGTGTTTGTATTTTTATTTGATAACTAATCGAATCAAAAAAATTATTTGTACTCGAATTCGAATTATAAAATTTCAAATACAAATATCAAATCGAACCAAAATTGTTTGATTCGTTTACAACCATATTCCTCCCTAACTAAATATTTGATCGCTGCCTAACATGTGGAGTTTTTATGACAAGACATATATGTTATGTCGTAATGTCCAAGAAGGAGTGTTATAAATCCAGCAAATTTATTATACCAAATCTAAAAAATTTGATATGGACATTACTAATGAACTTATAACCTAAACGCGTTTTAGGTTTAGACTAGATTTTATCTATTATAATTTATAAATAAATCATTATACTCAGTATTGTATATATGCATACACACAAATATTAGTGAAATTCCTGGTACACTTCGATAATAGTCGTTATCGACGAATTGAGTGAACAAACTCGCATCTCTATTTTATGCTTACGATTTACAATAATTACAATGCGTTTTTATATAAAACCTAGTCATTTGTTGTGAACCGAGAGCGCATATAACCTGTCCTTTGTCAATCGTAAACAGTTTACATAACTCCACCGCTGCTACCTCGAAGAAATCCATCTGAAAAATGTCCGCACGAGCCCTCTTCCTCACATTAACTCGGTACTGATTTCTTGTTCTTACACTATTTTCTGAAATCCATCATTTATTTTTGTGGCAAAAATTTGATTGGGGTTTTTCACTTGAAGGAATGCACGAAGGACCAAGAAAATCCCGTTCAGATCTATTTCTTCGAGCACGGAAGCTGTTAAACACGAACCAATCGCAGGAACACATGAAGGAAGATCCGATGAGTTTACTGAAGAAGGAGAAAAGGATGATCTAAAGAGCAGAATTTTTAGTCTCAGGCTGCCCAAGAGAAGTGTCGCTAATGTTTTGCAGAAATGGGTCAACGAAGGCCGCTCAATTACTCTTTCTGACCTCCGACGCATTTCCAAAGACCTCCGAAGTTCGCACCGATACAAGCACGCCCTCGAGGTCCAAAAGTTTCCTCTCTCTTGATTTCTTTTTCTAATTTGTTTGTCTCGATGGATCAGAAGTTGATGCCCTTTTCTATTTTAGCAATTATTTTTTATTGGCTTTTTTAATCTTGGTTTGAGAGGATTTGTTAACTTTCCCAATTTCTTATAGTGCTGAAAACTCTAGGCGGATGATATGTTGCATTATATGTCTATTTGATAAATGGTACTGGAAAAGTTTCAACTCTAGGTGCATAAACGTTTCATTCTGAATCACGCTTTCTTGGGATTGAGAAGTATTAGCTACTTCATTAGTTAGTCCTTCATTTAGCACATGAAGTGAGTTAATGGTATTGCTCCATTTTTGCTGTCACTATGAATTACATATCTCTGGTTGGTACTTATCGTAGATGTTTCCAGCCAAATCTACCAACACCTGCTAAATTAGCATCTTATAATCAGTATTTTTCTGTGTGCTGTACACTATTGAATATTCATCCTTCTATTCCTATGCGTACAGACAAGGAGTGGCGGCGTGTGAAAAAACCTCACTGTCTGTCCACTGTTTTATGTTGAAAGTGCAGTTCACCATTAGCTATTTTATATATGTGGCCTTGGGGTGTATTTTTTTCTCCTATCTTATATAATTGACCTTCTCTACTTATTACTAGGCTATTTGCTAATGTTTTTGAATGTTCATCAAATATTAAGACCTTATAGGATGGAAAACAGTTTGGTATATTCTTAAGTCCAAGATAAGGAATTACTTAGGAAAAGTGAGTAAACACCAACTTATTAATGTCTAGTGAGATTTGTTTCTTTTGATTATTTTATTATTGTAAATAATGTTTTCTTTTGTGACATTAATAGAAAATCATCATGTAATCGTACCTTGTTTTATGAGCTCATAAGAAACTTTCAAATTTAGCCATTTCTCTAATCGATCTACGGCCTCGAGTTAAGTGTCCATGGTTTCCTCTAATCGGGCTCTGTAATTGCAAAGTAGTACAAGCATTAAATGACATCTTCAAAATTCCATTTCCTATTAGACTGTTAAGAGTCAAGGGGAGTGCCCACACGAGATAACCAAATTCAGAATAAATCAGATTGCAGAAAACAAGAACACCGCGAAAAATGTAGTCCAAAATCTGAAAACACTCAATGATCCTAAGATGCCCGAACTATGAAATGCAACACGATATAAAATAGACTCTCAAAACTAAACTCTAACTTAAGCCCTAAGGAATAAAGCCCACTGCATATTTATTCAATATTTTTATGGATCAATAATATGAAGTTAATCATAGACATAGTAAGATCCAATATTTTTATGGATCAATGCTGCTGAGAAAGATGAGTTTGGGGTAAGGGTGGGGAATGGGAAAGGATGTTAAGTTTGAGATTGAATCTATGGCTGTATAACTTTACATATGAGGAAAGCTATTATCATTCTTAGGATATTGGAGTGAATACAGTCATTTTACCAGGTATTTTATGTCAGATTTCAGTTCTTCATCAATGTGCAATTGTGGCTATAATGGATAATCACAAGGAAAAGTATTCATTAGGGGAATAACTAGTGATCATGCAAGTCATCCTGCATAACACAAGTGATTATGCACTTCCCAACTCCAGGATAAGACTAGCTTTCTTGGGGATATGCTTTGCACATGGAAGATTTTAAACCAGGTTTGCATGGGTATGTATTCTGAAATAAAAGCGAGGCCAGATTCTTGTGTGTGATCATCAGAATAAGATCAAACATTGTAATTCTTGCTTCTTGTTTTCAAATATAGCAAGAGGAACAGAAGTATAGTTATGTAGTGGGTCATTGCTAACTACCATGAGGACTAACTTCTTTTTGTTTTACTGAGGGGTGTATCTCCAGTTTGAATGTCTATATTCACAGGATGTAGTTGACAAAAACAATCTCTTGGGAAGTTTATTTTCTGAATGTGGCTGGAATTCGTCTGAAATTGTATTTCAATATAAAGTCCAGGACTCTGACTATTTATCAAATGATTGCTTATGTAGTTATTCTGAGACTGATACTTGATTTCTTCCTGAACTAATTATGTATTTGCATTTCTGTCAAATTGTTCAAGGGCTAGTTTAGATTAACAAAGTTGATTATGCATCTCTGCTAATTTTTCAAATTCCGATTTTTCTCCCTTTGCTATGTAAATGTTTTATAAACTTGCAGATATCTGAGTGGATGGTTAGTCATGATGAGTATAAGTTATCTGAGTCTGATTATGCGGTCCGTATTGAGCTGATGACCCAAGTTTTTGGGATTGATGCTGCTGAGCGGTACTTTGAGGGGCTGCCTTCATCAGCAAAAACTAGTGAAGCATATACTGCTCTCCTTCACTGTTATGCCAAGTCAAAGCTGATTGGAAAGGCAGAGGATCTTTATGAAAGAATTAAGTTAACAAATCTTTCATTGGATGCCATCACATACAATGAGCTAATGACTTTGTACATGTCAATTGGGCAGCTGGAAAAAGTGTCTTTAATTGTTCAAGACATGAAACGCCAAAATGTAGCACCGGATCTGTTTACGTATAATCTATGGGTAAGTTCGTATGCTGCAGCGCTAAACATGGATGAGGTAAGACGAATTCTTGATGACATGACCCTTCATTCTGGGTGTGATGAAAGTTGGATTAGATATATAAGACTTGCTGAGATTTACATTAGCTCTACTCAACTAGTGAGTTCCAATTTCAGGTCCCAGCTTGTAGAAAGTGATAAACCTAGTACACAGAGAGAATTGATATCTTATGACTTCCTTATTATTCTGTATGGAGGCTTGGGAAATAAGGATACTCTTGACAAAATCTGGAAATCTTTGAGGACAACTAGGCAAAAGATGACAGGGCGGAACTATATCTGTGTACTTTCTTCATATCTGATGCTGGGGCATTTGAGAGAGGTCGGTGAAATAATTGATCAATGGAAACAATCTGCAACTTCAGAGTTTAATGGAAACTTGTGTTATAAACTTTTAGCGACATTCAAGGAAATTGGAATGGAAGATAAAGCAACTAGTTTCCAGATGGTACTCAGTGAAAAGAGTTGAATCAGGTGAGGGTGTTGCTGTTTGCTTTCTCCTTTGTATTGCCTGCCCTGTGGGTGTAAATTCAAATATAATTTTGATCAAGAAATTGATTTATATGTTGTGTGTGATATGCTGGGTCATGAGTTTGGAATATGTTATGCTGCTGCCTTTTACTAAATACACTTGCCCATCACATCATGTTAGATCGATGTTGGATTAGTTAGTTCTATCCAAAACCCTGTCACTCTGTTGCTCAATCATATTCATAGGCATATTAAATACTCCCTCTGTGAAGTAAAGGGTGGTTATGATGTGGTAGAAGAGTACTGATTTGTAACTTTTGTACTTGGGTGGGCATTTATGAATAAAGTAAAATAGTTGGATATGAATATAAAGTATTTGAGTAATTAAGCTATAGGAAATTGTGAAAATAAAGTGATCCTGGATATAAGAATGTATATGGTGCATGTTTTAAAAAAAAAAACTTGGTTAATGGAGGGAGTACAACTACAATTGATGTATCATAACACAAGCTGTATTTACTTGATTAAATATTTCATCATGCAAGAAAGAAATAAACATATTTGACAATAGATACAAGATATGGCTTTATTTAGTCAGAACGCAACAAGAAGAATTACATGAGATGGAAGTGAATTCTGTCATCCAAATTGCAATTCATTCATCTCATTTCTAGCTGCTCCCAACAATATCACAGTACGCGTCTTTTATTTTCTGAATCACCGCTTCCCTGTAAAAAAATGTATTAATATATAATATAATTATGAATTAACAATGAGTCTTGTATGAGAAATTTAATATATTTTAATTTATATGATAAAAAATAGAAGACTTAAAATTCAAGTCATGTAATCAAAATTTATTACAAATACACTTTAGAATACATAAAAATCACACAGTCATATATACTAAAATAAATTGAGTTCTATTTAAAATGTTACCAAAAGATTTTTTGTATCATACTAACTAGATTAACAGGGAAAAAAAAAAGATATTTAGGCACTAGACGTCAGACGATTAGAATATCTTTATATTGGACATGAAAAAGTTGTTCTAATTAAAAAAATATGATAAATAAAATTTAAATGGATCGGTGGAAATGTGAATTTAGAACAAAAAAAATAAAATAATAAAAAAAAGTCTAAAATTAAAAGATAATAATCAATTGAAAGCAGGGGGCTGGAAATAGCAATACTGAATAAATAGGGAGGAATTTGCAAATTTAGCCAGAAAGAAAGGTGTAAAATGGCGGAGTAGTATAAGAGAAAAGATGAAAGGAAGGGGAAGGGAAGGAATTGAATGGCAGTGACACAGAGAAGTGAGGCAGACGCTGCGGAGGCGTCATCTCTGCAGTTTGGCACCGCGGAGGCGCTTGAACATGTCCGGAAACTGACGGACGTCGGAGCTATGACCCGTCTCCTCCATGAATGCATAGCCTACCAACGAGCCCTAGATCTTGACCTCGAAACTCTACTTTCCCAGCGCTCCGACTTAGACCGCCAACTCTCCAACCTCCAAAAATCCGCCGATGTTCTGGAGATTGTCAAGGCCGAATCTTCCACCATGCTCTCCAATGTCTCCTCCACCTCCGCCCTCGCCGATCAGGTCTCCGCCAAGGTCCGCCACCTCGATCTCGCTCAATCGCGCGTCCAGGACACGCTCCTCCGCATAGATGCCATCGTCGATAGATCCAACTGCCTCGACGGCGTTCACAAGTCTCTCCTCGCCGAGGATTTTGAATCAGCCGCATCATACATCCAGACCTTCCTCCAGATCGATTCCAAATTCAAGGACTCCTCCGCCGCCGATCAGCGCGAGCAGCTCCTCTCCTCCAAGAAGCAATTGGAAGGCATTGTCAAGAAGAGACTCTCCGCAGCAGTGGACCAGCGGGATCACCCAACCATTCTCCGCTTCATCAAGCTCTTCAAGCCTCTCGATCTTGAAGAAGAAGGCTTGCAGGTTTATGTAAGCTACTTAAAAAAGGTCATCTCCACGAGATCCAGAATGGAGTTCGAGCAATTGCTGGAACTCATGGAACAATCTAATACTAACACTCAGGTGAATTTCGTCGCTTGTCTGACCAATTTATTTAAGGACATTGTTTTGGCTATCGAGGAAAATAATGAGATTTTGAGGAATTTGTGTGGTGAGGATGGCATTGTTTATGCCATTTGCGAACTTCAGGAAGAATGTGATTCAAGGGGTTCTAATATCTTGAAAAAATTCATGGAGTACCGAAAACTCTCAAAATTGACTTCGGAGATCAATTCGTACCAGAGCAACTTGCTTTCGGTACGGGCAGAGGGGCCTGACCCCAGAGAAATAGAGCTTTATCTGGAAGAGATACTTTCATTGACACAGTTGGGTGAGGATTACACGGAGTATATGTTGTCCAAAATTAGGAGCTTGACCTCCGTGGATCCGGAGTTGGGCCCCCAAGCCACAAAGGCTTTTAGGAATGGGAATTTCAGCAGAGTTTCCCAGGACACTACTGGTTATTATGTCATTTTGGAAGGCTTCTTTATGGTGGAAAATGTGAGGAAAGCCATCCAGATTGATGAGCATGTGCCCGATAGCCTCACCACGTCCATGGTGGATGATGTGTTTTACGTGTTGCAGAGTTGCTGCCGCCGGGCAATCTCTACCTCCAATATTAGCTCGGTTATTGCAGTGCTTAGCGGTGCTGTGAGTTTGTTGGGGGGTGAATATAGTGAGGCATTGCAGCAGAAGATGAGGGAGCCTAATCTCGGAGCAAAGCTGTTTTTGGGTGGTGTCGGAGTGCAGAAGACAGGTACAGAGATTGCTACGGCCTTGAACAACTTGGATGTCAGCAGTGAGTACGTCTTGAAACTCCGCCATGAGATTGAAGAACAATGTATAGAGGTATGCTGATTGCCAAGTTCTTTAAAATGACCAAGGGTGTGCCTATCTGTGACATCACAGTCTTTTATTTAGGGGCTAAACTTATTGTGAAATAAGTTTATTTATACTGTTTAAAAGACTTAAAATGAAACATATGATGATAAACTATATATTTCGCAAGTCTATGATTGATCAACAATTTAGCACAATTTGACAACTTTCTTATAGTTCCAGCGCTTTTAATGCCCAAGCATGTCATAATTGCTCTTTTAAAATGCATACGTTTCAGGTAATCATTTATAATCTTAAACAAATAATCACACATCATCATTTATAAGTTACAAACTACATGAAATTCCTCACCTTGTTTGTTGAAAAAGAAGATTGTCGTGGATGATATGCTCTTTGTTCTAGTTCTTAAATTGCTACTTGCCTTTCTTGTAGAGATTTTAGTGTCGAAGCTTATGAACTTGAGGAAGGTATTTATAATAGTAACAAAACCTTATGGATTCTAAGGTTGCTAATATCTCATTGAATTGGTTAAACTAATCAATTTGTTGTTAGTGAAAATTTAAAAGGTTTAGTGACTCTTGCCCTTTTTAGTTTTCTACTATGAAGCTGTACATATACACCTCTGTTTTCCTTTACGCAAAATTAGTATAGGTAACATATTATTACTCTACATGCTCCGGTCTATTGTCGCTTTTGGTCTTTCACATAGATTAAGAACGTTATTTATTACTAATATACCCTCTCATAGATTATTAATGGATCATGTATGGTCATAATATACCGTTTGAAAGTTATTAATGAAAGGAACAAAGTTCGAAAAAAAAAAACATATATCTTGGTAAACCAAAAGCAACAAATATTTTGGAACAATTTTTCTCTAAAACGACAATTAAAATGAAACCGAGGGAGTAATAGTCTAGTAAAGAAAAATTGGGTTATTGCACTATCAATGACAGTATAACTTGATTTTAAGTAGATTCCGAATTTTATTTGCTAGCAATACCATCTTGAAGAATTGTAGTTGACGTTACTATGTTCAAGCTTGTGTCTATGATAAAGATGCCGTTACATGCATATCTTTTTTAGGAAAATGGGGGCCTCTTTGTAGAAGGCAAAAGGTTCCATGTTCTAAGAATTCTCCACTTCTTGTGCTTTGTTCGGGCTTATCCTAACATGTGTTCACAAATCATTAGGCATTCCCTGTGCCAGCTGATAGAGAGAGAGTTAAATCTTGCTTATCTGAACTGAATGAAATGAGCAGCAGTTTTAAGAAGGCTCTGAACGTTGGAATGGAGCAGCTTGTGGGAACTGTGACACCCCGAATTCGACCAATTTTAGACAGTGTGGCAACAATCAGCTATGAGCTTTCTGAAGCAGAATATGCAGATAATGAATTGAATGACCCTTGGGTGCAAAGGCTTCTCCATGCTGTTGAGATTAATGTGGCATGGCTTCAGCCGGCCATGACACCCGCCAATTACGACACATTTGTGCATCTTGTGATTGACTTCATTGTGAAAAGGCTTGAAGTGATCATGATGCAGAAAAGATTCAGTCAACTTGGAGGTCTTCAGCTTGATAGAGATGCCAGGATGCTTGTTACTCATTTCTCCACTATGACACAGAGAACTGTTAGAGACAAATTTTCACGTCTCACCCAGATGGCTACTATCCTAAACTTGGAGAAAGTCTCCGAAATTTTGGATTTTTGGGGAGAGAACTCGGGGCCCATGACCTGGAGGTTAACTCCTGCAGAGGTCAGAAGAGTACTGGGGCTCAGAGTAGATTTTAAACCCGAAGCAATAGCTGCTCTTAAACTGTAGCCTTTATTTATGTTTGCTTATCATATCCATTTATGTTTTGCTTGTCATATCCGTTGATATTTGCTTTAATATCATTCGGTTTGCTTGTAGGTAAAAGTTTATTTTGACCTTTCCTTTAAATATGACTGAGTTGTTTTCTGTGACTGCAGAGAGAAGTATTGTTTCTCATTCTCTGTATTAATCTTGTTAGAATGTATACCATTGAAAGATTACAATCTCCTTTTCACTTTTAATAAGAATGTGTTGTGACGATGCAATCAAGAGTCTGTTTGACTTATAAGTTGTTTCGAAAAGATGTAAATTTTAAATTGTTATTTGGCTAATGACACTTATTATTTTTTGTGTAATCTTATAGGATTGTGTTGCTTTTTATTTGGAGATTATAAGCTCTAAATAGCTTATGTTTACAGCTTATAAGATGTTAATATGATTTCTTTATTGCTAAACACATTTTGACAACATCTTATAAGATGTTTTAAAAAGCTTATAAGCTCTTCAAAATGGGCCTTAATTATTGCTAAAAACAGCAATCATTAGACGAAGATTCAAGACAAAAATATCTCTAGTCTTATAAAATCAAACTCGAGAAGAAAAAATTAAAGGAAATCATAAAACTTATAACTTGTTTGGTGCTTTTTTGTTCATTTACTTGTTATGTACATATACTACAGCTGTAAAGACGGAAAACCAGACTATCAGCTTCATTTTCCCATTACGCGCATCTTCAACTACTGCATTGCCAATAAATAATCCACATGAATGTTTTGTGTCTCACGTCCTGCTGATCCTTTCCTTGCCTTTAAAATGACATAAAATCAGTTATGCATTCAGCTACGAAACCACAAACTAGTTTAGGAGACATCATAAATAAATAAGCTTACCAAATATACTAGATTTCAGAGGGAATCGGCGTGATGATCCTTTCACTTTGACATCCCTAAGTTGTTTACTCGTGGGTTTTTCTGTAACACGACTGCTGCTTTCTTCAACTACGATACCCTTTCCTTTCTTTACCTTTTCATGATAAAGAGCTGGCGGTGCAAGTCTGAGCTGGGGCATGCTCTCTAATTGGGTCAAATTCCCATTGTTTTCAAGATTATGCAAGAGCTCAAACTGTATGAACAGTAGCAAAAAAGTCATTATACAGATTCATGTATACCTAAAGCAGTACAACACTAGAAAAGTAGTTACCCTTGAAGGTGGATGCGAACCATACGAGTTATCTGCAGTTTCATGGTCATAAGGATGCAAAGCACGAGAATGTTGTATCCATGGTGGAGAGCTGTTCACTAACCCATTCTCCAATTTGCGACTTGACCTTTGGCCTTTCTTTCTTGGAGGAATACAAATGGGACATCCCAAGGCCATATTTTCTTGAAGTTGACAATGAAGATGCAATGCATGACCACAACTAAATACGTGTATGCTAGAATCCGCGGAATTCTTGGCCAGGATGGAGCTGCACATACAACAAACAAGGCTCCGCGGGGCATAAGCATGAGAAGCTCCTTTCCTCAGTAAGCTCATCGTATAATATGTATCATCCTCGATCAAACTTTTTGCAGTATCCTACATAAAAAGGATAATAGTAAGATAAATTTTATACAAATATATCCTACCAGTTGAAACAAATAAGTTCTCAGGTTGTAAGGAACCAAAAATATACTAATTACTTGGTATAAACAAGTACAAGAGACCAGTAAATTTATATTACAACCTAGAGAAAAACAATAAGCTGACAAGCATGATAAAAGCTTTCCTTTATCTTTACCCTTTCAACTTACGCAAATTTTCACCTTAGACATAAAAAAAGAGTTGCTTGTCAAAGTGTCCTTAAGTTCCATTATCCCAACCAAACTAAATTCAGGGGCAAAGTCTCGCACATGACAATTGCAAATTTAAGTCACTCTTTCCAGATAGCCATTGTGTATTGTAAAAGAAATATTCTACAAGATAAAGAAGACGCACCAGAATTCTTCTTTCAAAATCATATGTTGCAAGCATCCCCAGAATCGTAAGCTTAAAATCACCAAATTCTTGATTGCCATTATCAGAAAGAAGTTTCAACATGATTCGTGGGAGCCGAACATATCCAATCATTCCTTCAACAATTTCTTTTATAAAAATGGACAACAATTTCCTCATTACATGAGCACCTTTATGACACTTGGAGACTTCCCATTTGAACTTGCCACTCTTTTCTTCTTCTAACTGGCATATTAATCCATCAACAGTGTTCTTGACTGCTTTCCTTTCAGAATCTGTTCTAGCATTTCCTGAGTCCATCAATGGCTCGCAAAACCTACAAAGGAAAAAGGAGAGCATTAGATTTGCTTTAAGGAAATCAGTGTATGGAATGTAATAGCCATAAGGCCTACCAAAAAAATCTATGTCCTGTAACTAGAAACATAAAGTTTACAAAAGAATTCAAAAACATGATGAACCGAAAGGACAAACAAATAAACATATATTTTGAAAGAGAGTGACTCACGAATCAAGCAACTGAAACCAGAGGTACTCAGACTCTTCAGGTTGCAGACGAGGACTGTTTCTCTGACATAACCCAATACAAGCACGGACAATATCAAGTATTTCAGCAACCTGAAACAATACTTGGAAGCATAGACATTACTGAGAGATGAGACCAAATGGGAAGAAGCTTAGATAAAAAGGGCAGAAAAAAAAATCAGGTTTGAGATATACCACTTTCTTCTTCAGGAATGCATCAAGATTATCCGTAAAGGTGTGAGGAGATGCTTTCTGGATTTCAGCATCAAGCACGACAAACTTCGCACTAAGATTAGAAAGTATTAGATGAATGGCACTTCCGACCTCCCCAACCCTTTCTAACAAGAATGAAGCAGCATCAATTATTCCATATTCCTGGCATAAACGTAAACAGTGTTCCACTCTATAGCTTTCAGAAGTCTCCAAGAATTTGAGAACTGATTTACTGTCAAATCGACATAAGAGCTGCAGAAATTAAGAAAACGTTGTCCTTGTCAGTCATCACAAAATAAAAGATAACTAAAACAATGGAGTGAATGATGGTCAGTGAAATGAGAGGGGGGGAGGGGTGTAGAGAGTACAAAGATGATGAGCCTCTTTCAATTTTGACAAGGAAACCACATGGCAGTTGGAGTAATAAATGCAATGTGAGAGTGGAGAAACAAAAGAAAAAATAATAATTAGCTACTAATCAAGGCTATTACTGCTATCAAGCTCATTTCTAATTTCAATGGTCTAGCCAAACATCTCTCCTTTTTTTTTCCTGATTTTAAAGAGCTTGAAGGAGAGTTAGGTGTAGTCAATCTGGTATAGAAATACCCATACATTAGGAGTAATCATGTTGAAAAAAATATTAATCCTGACATGACTATTCACTAATACCTTCGTCCCAAAAAAGTTTGCATACTCCCAAAATGGAAATATTCCTCACAATCTCCACCCTCAAATCTTCATCTCACAGTCTCCACCCAAAACTCTCTACTCAT
This sequence comes from Ballota nigra, assembly GCA_947034835.1. Taxonomy (NCBI): domain Eukaryota; kingdom Viridiplantae; phylum Streptophyta; class Magnoliopsida; order Lamiales; family Lamiaceae; genus Ballota; species Ballota nigra. The sequence continues at coordinate 104,883,492 of OX344724.1, read as the reverse complement.
TACACTTTTTCTTAATTTTTGTGCCCACAAAAGTATAGCAGACTTTTGTGGGGTGGAGGTAGTATTATTTTATTGCGTGCACACCTGTAATGCATTGACAATGAATAATAACCATAACGATCCAACTAAAAGTAGTTATGCCTTTTCAACAAATAGGTATGAGGGTGATATAAATGGTCCAACCATAAAAGTTTGGTGTTTTGGACCTACAATGTCAAAAAAATCCAAGTAAACAAAACCATATATCTGCTGAGATTGCTAGTTGCAGTTTTAATAGTAATGTCAATACGAAACATAAACATTTCTATAAGTATTGGACTTAATGTCTTTATACATTCTCCATGCATTTCATTCTCTAAACAGCTAGTCATAAATAATGCATACACAGAGCAAACATAATGCCCCACTAGGCTCGCGCAGCAGCCATAGCAAATTCCCAAACTATTTCCTGACAGAAAGTCAAAAGTATCCCATAACAAGTTTAAGAGAGAGAAGGGAAATAAAATAAGATGATTTAATTCTCCAAAAAACAGTAGCAGGCCTTCTACTTAATTATTCAGAAAGTTTCACCTCAAAATACAGCTCCATCATTTCATCAGTCAAGTTAACTTGATTGTCAGGAAGAAGTTTCTGGGAGTTTGATACTGCTTCCAGATAAGCTTGGAGACCATTTGACTGCAGCTGAGCTCTTCTTGCATTAGGAAAATCAGAAAAATCGACTTCTTTTAAACAAGAGATGTTGAGGGTACCAGCTGTGTGGACCTCCACAACTGTCTTTAGATAAAAGAAAAGGCTTTCTGGGTGAGACCGAAGCTCAGACAAAATATATTGAATTTTCCCACGAAAATGGTCAATAATTAGAAAGTAAGTCCCTTCTCTGAAAAACACAAAGAAAAAAGTCATCAGTGTAGTGAATAAAACTAACTATTCCTTGTAAATGTCTCCCACATGCACAAAATTTATACAGCGCATAAGTGATTTACCTGCTTAGTTTAACAAGATTTGGAATGCGAGAAATAACGGCTGATTCAAAAGCATCAGATTCTTCATTACCAAGCAGCCTTAGTGTATCATAGATAAAAGAGAATGCATATATTGGCTCATGTGTCGCGTTCATATAACTGTCCATAGCAGCAATGTATTGATGACTGATGGCATGAATGTAGCCAGAGACCTGCATAGGAAAATAAGTTCTCTCATTACTTGGCTGCAGTTTTTTCACAATTAAGAATACTTAGTTTAAAAAATGTCGTATTTGATGGAGCAAAATCTTCTAAAGGAAAACAAAGAAAGAATCACTGAAAAGGAAATAACTTTATCATGACTTTCGGAATAGTTAAAACTTGTCCTTTCAGTTTGTGTTTTAAAGAGAGACAAAATCACAACTCCTTGTACATTGCACGGTGATTTTTCCTAGCTCACCCATTCATTATCCAACAAATGGATAGATATAATGGAGTTTCACTAATTTCACTTCCCTTCCTGCTGGCCTCTCACCCTTTTTTTCTAATTAACAAATGTAAAGCAGTACTGTGCACAATACCTGATGAAACTCAGCATCCTCAGACAGACGCAACAAATAAGGAGCATCCCACTGACTTTCAGGCACTGCTTGTATCAGTGAAAGCAGTTGCTTCTCTCGTCTTTTGAAGATATCGACTGTCTTCCCTGACTGAGTATTTGAAGTATTGATGCCTGATGTCAAGTACTCTAAAATTTTACTTAAAATATCTCTAGAGACATTTGCTTGTTCTTGTGCCACATAGTAAGCTATGAAGTCATACATGAGACACACATCCTTTTTTGAAGGCCAAACTACTACTAAGTCACTATCGGGGCAGCAAATGGGACTGCCTGTTTTCAAGTAACTGGCATCAAGAATATCCACAAGAATATCAACCACTCTTTGAATCAACTTTTCACTTTCAGGTGGCTCCACGCTGATATTAATTAATTCCTGGGAAGAATTGGTTGATTTAGGGTGTTTAACATCTGTAAAAGCACATCTCAAAACTGCTAGAGTAGCTTCTGTATCGAATTCTAAAAGATAAAGCATGTTTGCATAAGCTCCACTTAATGGTAATCTAACAGCCAATGAATTTGGAGCACCGGAATCCTCCAATAGGAATTGTAAAAGCTCTTTCCTAAGAAAGGGAAGGCGCATTGGAGAAAGATATCCACGCCCTGCAAAACAGAGACAGCTCAATACTAATCATTGATCGATTTGCTGAGGATAAGATGTCTTGAAGACTTTGTAATCTTAAAATTTGGTAATTCTTACGTTAGTACAAATGCCTGAAACAAGTTTAACCAACTTTTCACTATTGAATTGAACAATAGCTTAGTCAAAAAACCAATATCAATTATTTTGAGATGGAGGGGGAACTATAATTAAACCTGAGAATCAACTATAGAGAGAAGAGTCATTTATATAAAAGGAAATGAGTGTCAATTGTAATAGGATTCAACGCCGTCAGTCTTAAGCTCAGTTAGCTCCACCAGAGCTCCCAAACCACACTTTTTTTGTCATTATTTAACTATTTCACCACAGCTGAATTTTTTTAAACCACATCCTGAACTACCCAAAAGTGCCATAAATGAGTTCGAACGCAAACCTGGAGGAAAAGCAAGACCCAGGAAGCAATATTTCAGGTAGACGAGTATCCTGTACCTGCTTCCATGGGGTACAATGTAAGTAATTTGACATGGTACTAAATGAAGGGGAAGAAAAGAGAGGAACAACATGTACAATTATTTTGTAAGAGTGCTCTTTTGGTCAATCAATAGGAAAGTTTTGTTTAGAATAACAGAAAAACAAGTTGTCACGGGGGACTTAATACTTCCAAACAGATGATACTTACGAGTCTTAGCAAATTACCCGAGGGAAGTATCACTTTCTCTTAAGCTATCTCGTAAAATAAGCAGGAGCTCCTCAAGAGGTGTCCTAAAATCATCTAGACCTTTGTTAAACAAATATATCAACGCACAATGCAACCTGTGTTCCCTGCATAAGCGGACAACCTACCATACAATTTAAGATATCACCAGTTTTATAATTTAAGACGGTTCAAAGTTTCAAAACAGTCCAAAAAGATAATGCATTATGCAACTGTCCTACTGGAATTCATAAATGATACTGTATCCATGAAGCAACAGCATTTTTTACCTGATTAAAATCCAAGGACAAAATATCCATGTGGAGAACACACTGTTCAATTCGTTGCAACCAACCTCTCTCGCTATAGTGTTCCACTAATGCTTGCATGATCTTCAAAAAGTATCAATTACAGAATACAGTAAAACTCACTTGCAAATTTTTTTTTAAAAAAAAAGGACAACTAATTTAAAAAGTACCCCAGGTGGAAGAGATCCCAGCATATCTTTTAAAATGTATGGTTCCAAAAGTTCCAAGAATGTCTCTACAAGAAGAAAACAGTAATTTACAATAGGCATAATGTCCACGTCACTGACGGTAGAATGCAATAACAACCTAGGCAAAAAATATATACGCGCACAGACACACACACACACACACACACATATATATATGTGAGTCTGTATATGTGTATATATAATTGATGTGTTTCTGTGTCATCTTCCTGTTCATCATAGTTTGCCTAACTACAACACTACCACAAAGGGGGGACTAGCACCTTTTTGGTGAGCCACATCAAATTTGGACAGGATATCATCAAAGAGGATGTCAGTTCTCCTGATATGCACACAATATTCAACTGCAACACCACCAACACGGATGTATTGCTCCTTAATCTCATTGGATTGTTCCAGCTTTTCATTTTGGCTGTAACAAGCCACTGATATATAGGAAAATACTTCGCTAACATATGCCTGAAGCAATTCCACAAGATATGGCATAACTGTCATTTGTATGTCAGACAGATTTTTGGGAAGGTCGACGACACCAGGTGATTGACCATCATAAAGTGCCATGGCCATGTTTAAGGCACCCATCCAGTCACCTGCTCTTCGAAGAACCTCAATTCGTTCTTTCCAGGAAAGCAGGCGGGAAACAATGAAGTTATCCTGTCCAAGTATGTATATAGTAGCACCCCTAACAGCAACACTGTTGTGATAAGCTTTCTCGGGGTTTCCGAGGGCATTAGAAAAAAATATGTGATAAGAAAGGAGATCATCCCTTTGAAATCCATCCCCAGAAAAGCTAGTCTGGTGAATCAAATTCCCATCTTTTGAAAACAAACAGAGCTGTTCTCTCGATGTGAGAATGGCCAACATCTGGATAATAAGAAAACCATGAGATTTCCTGCCCCAATTCTATCATAAAATCAAGCTTCGGGCAAGGAGGACAAATGATAATTTGTATGACAAAGGACAAGAGATGTTATATAAATCAAACCTGATCCCCCAACCATGCCAGGCCAATAGCTGCACTTTCAAGAGTCCACTTTTCCAGTACTTCTAGTTTTGATTTCAATAGCTTAGCAACTTGAACTTCCCGATCCCAAGCGATGGCAAGCAGTGAAACTTTATCTGATGTCTCAAGAAGAGCATTTTCTGGCAGAAAAGATTGAAATAAACATTTTCATAAACAGCAACAGTTGGAAATTGTTAAAACGTTATTCACATACCAGAGGACGAACAAGGTGCCTGTGACATACATCTCCAAGCAGCATATGGCATGGCACCCTCTCTGATGCCATCAGGTTTGGGAATTTGAGCATATACTTCCACAGTGGGACTAACTTTTGCCTACAAATATGATATCAGCATTATTTCTCCAAAAGAGGGAAAAAAAAAAAAAAAAAAAAAAAAAAAAAAAAAAACAGAGCCAATTTGAGTATGCATTACAATAATAAGGTACAATGATGAATATAGTCTTCCAAAGTCATTACCACAAGAGCAGATTGATGTGTGATAAATATGACAACACCTTCATCGGCCATGCCTCCCATCATGCTACTAATACTACTAGTAGAAACTGCACTATTACTCTGAGAGGACATCATCGTACCTCCATGGCCTTCACCGTAGAGTAATGGAGAAGCACAAATTACTCTACTAGTAGTTTCATCTAAAAGTTTCTGTTTAAGCAATAAATCATATTAGTCAGATAAAATCAGTTTAGGAAGATAAAATAATAATTCACTCGTCAAGGATTGATCTCTACCATAGATTTTGTATAAGATATCCTATTGAGAAATGGAACAACAGTAAAACTAATCAATTTGATCACACCCTTGCTGTCACCACTAACAACATTAAATTGACGAGTAACTTGAGTATCTTGGCCCAGATATAACATGTGAACTACTGGAGCTCTATGTTCAGTGACAATTTTAAGAGGTTTGGCCTTTTGAACATCCCAAACTGTGTAGTGGCCATCACCATATCCTGCAAAGAGTAGGTCCCCTTGCTGATTAAAGCACATGGAAGTTACAGGGACATGAGATCTATCCCCTTGTAACCCAAGAGATATCATCTGAAAGCATATTCATTGGTACATCAGTAGACAATATAAGCCAGTATAAGTAAATAAAACAGTATGGAACTTAATAAGTTTATACACAGCTAAAACAAAATATATTCATGCTGGCAATACCAAACACCCCTATACAGGAGCCAAGTCATTGAGAAAACTTTCAATATTAACGCATCAAACAGTGAATTTATCAGCTATTCCTGACATATGCATCAATCTTGAGACCATGAATTGGCACTGCAGTGGACTAGAGAGTACAATATGACCTGTGTATCCATGTTGTCAACAAGATGTGCAGTATACTTGCTGGGCAAAACAAAAATTGATCCTTTTGACGTTCCTAGTGCAATATAGTTGAAATGTACGGCCACAACTTGAGGGGATCCATGATCTCGTCGAAAGGCTTGTGATGAGATGGTCCGGGTAATAACATTGTTGGAATTAACATCAAAGTAGCCTAACACAGTAGAGCCCCATTGAACGCCCTCAAGCCTCATTGGCTGTGCAGCTGCACCCTCTTCGTAGTGCAAACCTGTAGAGGCTTGTTTCTTCTCAATTTCTTCAGCCAACTCAAGTGGCATAATAGAACAATCAGATTTCAGCTGCAAATTTGTAGAGTCTCTATTGCTTTCCTGTATCGAAACCAAGCCCTCGGGTATATCTGACACGTCAATTTTCGTACTAGTGTCATCACCATTCCCAGGTTCAATCACAACATTCGCTAAATTAGTAGCTTCTTCTCCTCCAGCTAAATCTTCATTATGACCAACACCATTCAAAGTTGGAGTGGATCCAACCACCGTATTATTTCCACCAAATTCATCAGCAAATTCTTCATCATTTTCGCCCAATAAGGGAGACAAAACTTGCTCACTAACATTACTTTCAACCGAGAATAAGATTTCAGAATGAGAAGCACTATGGCTTTTACAAGTTGGCGTTCTGCGTTCATCGTCTTTTTCAGCTCTCATTACTTCATCTTGAGTTAAAATTTGGCAGTTGGTCGAAGCTTTAGCAACCTGATCAGCCTTCTCCTGATGACTATCTTCAGCAGAATTCAGCCTACCACCACTATCACCATCATCATCTGCCTGTTTGGAGTCTGAATTCATATTATCCACAGGAAGTTGCTCCAGTATAAGCTCTTCGCCTTGAGAGTTTGTACAGTAAACATTATAAAGACCGTCTCCCTCCAGGTGAATATCAGCAGCATCAGACTCGTTCCCAGAAACCATAGCTGATGGTGACGTATCATCACTAGAGACTTTTTCCGTAAATTCAGAAACCGGTCTCTGAGCAACATCGGTGGCAGCTCTTCTCAACTTGATGGCGGCGGCGTGGGGCGTGGGGATTGGCCGAGAGGCGGCGGCGGCGGCGGCCAGCGCAGCCCCAGGCTTGGCATTAGATCTGATCGAGCCATTGCCAAATAAATGCGGTAAGACCCTACCCGCGTACTTAGTACTATGGGTAACAGAGCCAGCAGCTGGATAGTATTTACTGGACTCAACGAATAGACTTGAGTGTGAATGTGATAGCCTATGGTTTGTAGAAGCAATATCACTAGATAAACCGTCGCCGTCGACTTCTCTCGGAGGGAGGGAAGTGGAAGGGGAAGAAGGAGGAGAAGGAGAGGAGGAAGAATGGTAGAGGAGAATTTCGTCGACGGTGCGGTGTGAAGAGTGCTGTTCTTCATCAGAGTCAATTTCGCCATGCGATTGAAGGAGAGAATCGAGATCTGTTGGTAAATTTTCCATGATTTAGGAGGAGATCATAGGTAGATTTACACGAAACTCCGGTGGTCGGAGGTCACAACTGCCGCTTCCAATTCTCCCAGGACTCACCTCACTGCACCACCGGCCCATTAAAATCTCTTGGGCTTCAATTTTATAATGCGCCCGTGGCCCAATTAACGATTTGAAATTTTGTTCCCTATTTAATAAATTAGTCCCCAGGCTCTGTTCTGTTTGGTAGCGTGTATAAGATTAGTAGCTAAAATAATATAAATATTAATTTATTATCAAAATTATTGATTATCTTCCTATAATTATTGTTGATTGATTAGGTTTTTCTTTTTCCAATGACTAGTTATCAATAACTATAAATAAGAGTGAAGATGAAAGATTCAAATGGACGAGAGGAATAACAACAAATACAAGATCAATACAGCATAAACCTCCCTACACTTATAAGATCTTAAACACACGTACCTTGCTTAGAGAAGTTGGATTGTATCCACACCTTTCCTTATCTCGTAAGAGAAAAAAACTGTGTGATTTAGTCGAGAGCTAGTTGAAAGTTCGAAGACTATAAACAAGGGATGGAACTTGTCAATTCCAGTCGATCATGAGACTGTTTGAGGAAACCCCTTTTGGCGAATAGGGAGAGTGGATGTAGGATCATTATATCTGAACCACTATAAAAAAAATTATTGTATTCTTTACCTGATTTCTGCATATTATATTTGCATGCATAGCGTTTTCTTCAAATAGAGAGTTTAAAACATTTTTCACATATATCACCTGAGTTTTTAGAATCAACTAACCTCTGAGCATATTAAATACTTGGTATAAGAAGTCTGCTCAACCTTTCTTTATATACTTCTAACTCCTTCCTCCAAGTACCTTGTGAGACTAACATATGTACTCCCTCCGTCCACAAAATATAGTCCTGGTTGCCTTATTGGGCCGTCCACGAAAAATAGTCCTGTTGCCTAAAATGAAAAGAATAAACTTTATCTACTTTTTCAACATACACACTGTTGATGGGCGAACAACTTTGCATTTAATTAACGAAAGATTACCATTAAACCTGATAACAGGATAATGAAGGGAAAAAGCTAGCAGCTTTGTAGCGGAGCTAGCAGATTCGTAGGGCGAACAGCTTTGTAGAAAAGCACTAATACGGCAAACAGGATTGTGGCGAGCAACCTTGCAAAGAACAGCTGTGCCAGCGGCTCAAGCCAAAGTCAATTTGGGCGAACAGGGACGTAATGGAACGAGCAACATTGTAAAATGATCCCAAGCAAGGAGCGAGCAGCTCAGAACACAAAGGACCATGACATCTAACGAAGACGTACAAGCGAGCAGCCGGTCACCATCAAGAGCATCTCAGAAGTGCCAAAGACCAAGTACAACATGGGGAATTCCAAGAGTCACTAGCTTAGATATGGTCCAAGTGTCCTAACACTTGGCACCCATCCAATGAGTAATAGTGTAGATGTTGTACAAGTGTCCTAACACTTGACAAAGATCCAATGGTTAAGCCATCAAGATGGTGACACATGGCCACTTTGTATGTCTATAAATACTCCCTTCTTGTACATGAAAAAAAGGGAGAACAATTCAAAAAATAGCCAAACTCTTGCAAAATTATTCTTTGAACTTTACTTAGCCAAATTCTATGATCTTGATTCTTGTTTGGTGATCTTCATTAGATGAAAAACAGCCACTAATCTTCTTAGTTAGAAAAGGTCATCAACACACACATAACATTTTTAAAATAATTTATTTTGTACTTGATTTGACACAATATTCTTACTTTTTACATATTATATCAACTTTCTTAATAACCGTGCAAAAAGTAACAGGACCATATTTCGTGGACGGAGGGAGTATTTACTTATTCTATGCTTGGTGGAAATTATGGTCTTCTCTTATTTCCTATGTTCTGTCATTTTACTGTACGCCTATAAATTCATGATTTTTAAGCATTTAGTGTTATAATTTCATGACACTTGTTGATACATGAACTAATTATTTTATGTTGGTCTTTCTTTGTATAATGCAGAACTGGAGTTGGGCTTGGATTAATTGAATTTGAGCTGAAGTTTTTTCCATTGTGTTTATTGTGCTCGCACTAATGCACAACTGTTTTTATTAGCTCATCCCCAACTTCTTAGTAACTGATCCCTTCAGCCATTAACTCATGCGCCTCTCATCAGCAACATTACCTCAAATCCTTCACCACATCATCAAATTTGTAATTTGACATATCACTTGACAACATTTGAGGGTGGAGAGTTTGTACTTAGTGCTTCACTTTTTGAATGCCAAACAATTGCATTCATTTCATCTCTAAAATGCCTTCATAAAAATGTTGCAATGCTAAAAATATATGCTTGCAGAAACCAAACATTTCACATAAAAAATTGTGAGCTTAAGGGGGGAGGTATATGAAGAGTATTACTTTTTTTTTTTTATATCATTATTAAGGAAGGGTATACGAGTAAGTCTTACAGGTGTATCCTCATAGCCCATAGGATGAGGGGTATATAGCCAGGCCTTATAATAAGGCCCAGGTTAAATACAGCCCCATATTTTGTGAATACACCCCACCCAAAAAAATGTTCGGATTACAGTTTTTGGAAAAAATTCCAAAAATTTATATGTTTAGTGTTTTTTATTTTTTGCATTTTCGATTTTTTTTCAAAAATTGTCAAAATTTTCGGATTTCTTTTCCAAACACTTTTTAGTTATGAAAAGATAGGACTGTATATAACCTTGGGCTATAATAATTGTGAAATGTTTATTGATTCAATGAGAAAGGGCCGGTAGATGATTGTGGAGGGCTTCAAATCAAGGCCCAAATGCGTAGAGCGGAAATGACAGCAATAGCCTTAGATTTCAACCAACGGGACGAGGGCACGAATTTGGGCCCAGAATTTGTGGAAGAGAGAGAAATACAATCGGGGGAGGGAGGGCTTTCTTTCTCATTGTTTCGGATAGAGATAGATCTCACAACACTCCTCCACAGAGAGATAGAGAGAAAAAGGTAAAGGGAAATCCCAAAAAACAAAATGAAAATTTTGGTATGCAAAGTCTTAATCAAATCTCCTCTTCCTCTACTGCTGCTGTTTACTCTCACTTACATATACACAACATATATACGCATACAAATACATATCATCGCGCTCTTAAAGTCAATCTTACCTTTCTTGATTTTGCCCTTTAATCAAACCCTAGAATTTATATGTATCCCGTAAAGGCCCTTTTTTTTGGTTGCCGCCTTTGATTTGATTGATTCTTGGGTTGATATTCTTTGCTATGTGGACTATACTTCTACTTCCAGAATGAGGGCTTTTGTACGTTTCAGTTCAAGGCAAGTTGAGGGCGTTCGATTTACGTTTAAATATTTTGAATTTGATGTGTGTTTATGATTTACCTCTAACTATTTTGTATTTCTTTATTTCTTTATTTCTTATTTTCTGGGGATTTTGCGGGATTAGACCTCGTTGTTGTTTTGCTATCCTTTCCCTCTAAATTTGATTTCTTGCTTCCCTTTCCTTACTGGCTACTCTTTCAAATGAATGCATCTAATTTCTTGCTTCTTATGGGTAAAATAAAACTCGGTTTACGAATTAAGAGGGATGGGGATCAATGATCATGTATTTCTTGACATGGAGTCTGTTGCTTTTGCTACCTTGATTTTTATCAAATGATGACTGTCAAATGAATTTCCAGCTTCTGGTTTTGGTTTCATTTGAAGAATAATATGCAGAAATATGAATACAGAACTTGTTTGTGTACCCATTTGTCCTTATTTTTTCTGAGAAGACTTCCATACACCTGAAATTTTACCAAACAGCATCCATGAACATGGAAATAAAATGGCCTGCACCCTGGCATTACAAATATTTAAGATCCGCGATGCTTTTCAAATTCTTCAGAATTAAATGCCTTTCAGCTTGTATCCATGCAATCTGCAGATGGTTTTCTCTTTTCCTGCTGCCATAGTAACAATGTAAGCATGCAGATTCCATTGGTGGACTCAAGGCCTCAAATTTTGTTTATTGTTTGACAAGACTTGAAACATAAGAGAATATGGCAGAGAACACTGAAGTTGAGGATCGTGTGGATCTTGATGATGACAATTACACTGAAGAAGATGATGATGTTGAAGAACCCATGGAAGATGAAGGAGCTGGAGAAGGTGCCAAAGAAAATGGTGAAGAACCCCAAGAGGACGCAAAAAGTGAGGATGGTGGGAAAGCACAATCTCCTGGAACAGACAGAAATGATGTTCACATCGGGCATGTGGAAGATGAAGAAAACTCAGCATCTAATAAAGAAGATGAGAAAGAGAAACATGCTGAACTTCTTGATCTGCCTCCTCATGGTTCTGAAGTTTTCATTGGAGGACTTTCTCGAGATATTTCAGAGGAAGACTTAAGGGAACTCTGTGAACCCTTTGGTGAAATTTTAGAGGTTGGTGCAAATTTTGGAGAAACTTTATTTTGCCAAATGGCTCAATTTTTTTTTTTTGCATGTACTATATCTGTTTCTCATAGCTTCATCATATGACAGATAAGGGTGATGAAAAACAGGGACACTGGTGAAAGCAAGGGCTTTGCATTTGTAGCTTTCAGAACAAAAGATGAGGCACAAAAGGCGATCGAAGATTTACATAACAAGGAATTTAAGGTGGTTTGTGCCTTTTTTTCTCAAAACCCTTTAAGCAATGTTAGTTTTGGTTGAGGGAATTCTCCATTTTTGTGATGTCACTTGGTTTTGGTTCAAATATATATTTTTTTTTTTGCTCCTGATCATATTTTTCCTCACTGCAGGGCAGAACGCTGCGATGTTCACTATCAGAAACTAAATACAGATTGTTCATAGGTAATGTACCCAAGAGTTGGACTGATAATGAGTTTAGGAGAATCATTGAAGCGACAGGTCCTGGTGCGGAAACCATAGAGCTAATAAAGGTCTGTTTGGCCTTTTGATTTGAAGATTACAAGTGTCACCAAGCAATAGATGACTTGATTTTACTTATTGTGACCTTATTTCATCTGACTACAGGATCCGCAGAACCCTGGTCGCAATCGTGGTTTTGCCTTTGTGGAATATTACAACAATGCTTGTGCTGATTATTCTAGGCAAAAGATGTCTGCTGCAAGTTTTAGGCTGGATGGTAATGCACCAACTGTAACATGGGCTGATCCAAAGATTACACCTGATAATTCTGCTGCTGCTGCTCAGGTAGAACCTCAAAATTGACAATGCTAATTGTATATTGATATTTGATGTTCTACGAGGGAATTATAGTCTGAAGATAGTTTTAGATACTATAAGTCTTTGAATGCTGGATTTTATTATTTTAATGAAGAATGGTTCGTGTTGCTCCGAACTCCTTAGTGGGAACAGTTTGCCATCTGTGGAGTGACATTGAAGAGTTTTATTATTTTAAAACTGCAGAGACAAGTAGGGATTTAGTACAACCCACTTTTAGTAATGTGCATTGATAAATGCTCTTCTATGATAAGTACAGCAACAAACTTATGCAATTCTTGAGGGAGGTTACATATATCTGTTCGTGATATTTCTGGAATTGAACAGAGTAGGATGGATTTCAACTGTTGCAGTAGACTATTACTCATCTGTTCGTTATGTGAATTCTTACTACATGGTGGGTGAGATTTTGCATATTGCATGTAAGTTACTCCTAGTATTCATTATGCTTTAACTGAGCAAAATTTATCCATAAGAACTTAATAACGAAATAACTGCATGACATTACCTGTTTACTGTGGTGGTATGTTCTTTGTTCTGGCTTGTATGAGATTATGAAATGTTATTAATTATTGAGTAGGTCTTGCATGAGACCGTCTCATGGTGAGACGGAACGTTAATTGGGCATGACACATTAACACTTTGGTAGGGAAGAGTGTTAATTTGTGCTAGTTTGTGAACAGTCTAATACAAGTTTTTGCCTTCAATTTTTGTTTTTCCATTAATTATTGTTTATGCGGGCATATGCACTATTATGTTGGGTAAGCAGGATAATGGTGGATGAGAAGAGGTTTAGTTGTATGATGCTTGTTCCAATATTACTCTGAAATACTCCTTTCAATGTTTATCCAGGTCAAGGCTCTTTATGTGAAGAATATACCTGAAAATACACAAACTGAACAATTAAAGGAACTCTTTCAGCGCCATGGGGAAGTCACAAAAGTTGTTATGCCTCCTGCCAAAGCTGGTGGAAAGAGAGACTTTGGGTTCATACACTATGCAGACAGGTCAAGTGCATTAAAAGCTGTCAAGGAGACAGAAAAATATGAGATAAATGGTTGGTTTTCTCATACACCTTCAAGGATATAATGGTTTAATTTTCCCGTTCATCTTTGTTTGATTAGAGCATGCAATAAGCGTGTAAAGTCTCTAGTGTTTGATGCCATGATGCAATCATCTGTTTAAAAGTTTGTATACATGGTACACCTAATTGTAATATCGTGTGATGAATAGTTTCTTGTAATATTGTTGCACAAGTAAGTTTTGCCCCTTGTTTGTTATGCATTTATTTGCCCCCTTAGGGTGTATTTGTTTTTCGAAATTAAATCAGTACATGTGGATGCAGGGCAGTTGTTGGAAGTTGTTCTTGCAAAGCCTCAGGCTGAGAAGAAGTTTGATGCTGCTAATCCCCACAATTCTCAAATTCCGAACTACATTCCTCATCCAGGTTATGGTGGTATATCTGTAAATCCTTATGCGCCTGGGTTTCAACAGGTAGAAACTGGAATCTCTGTGTTTAATGTGCACTTCTGAATGTGTTGTTCTAACATAACATTCTGGGCTTGGATGTTTCAGCAGCCTATGATATACGGAAGGGGGCCAATGCCAGCAGGAATGCAGATGGTGCCAATGGTTTTGCCAGATGGTCGAATAGGCTATGTTCTGTAAGTTTCAGTTGGATTTATGGTATACTCACTGTGATATCCAGTGAAAGCTTCTATATCATTGACCAAGCGAATGTATGTATGTAATTACAGGCAACAGCCTGGCGTGCAGATTCCACCGCCTGTGAGGCCACGCAGGAATGATCGTAGCAATGGTGCTGCTGGTGGACCACAGGCACGGGGAGCTTCTGATGATAATAACCGTAATAGACGCTACAGACCCTACTAGACTAGAAGTGGGGGACCGGCTGTTTATTGTACTTGGATATCTAGCTTTAGCAGATAACATAAAACCCTGAGCTACTATTGCATGTTGAACAATTGCAAAGGGGTGTGAATTTAAGGATTAGGGGGCAACTGCACTGGTATTTATTATTTAGGGAAAGATTATTGTTTAAATTTTTATCCATTTGGGTGCAGAAATCTTGGCTTAAAATGATTATCTCTTGCTCAATTGTTGCCTTGGTGATGTATTTATTAGTAACCTGGAATGCCTGTAGAGTAAAATACCATGCGCAATTTTGTGTATATATGACTGGAAGGGAGGGGGAAATAGTGCATATATATCAAATCCTCCAAAAACACTGCCTTTTTATTTACAAAAATAAAATAGACATCACTAGTAGTGAAATTGATAAGAGGAGAGAGAATTGATAAGAAAAGAAAATATAGCAGCAAGACGCAAAGCCTACGAGGAAGAAAGGAATACAATAGTTTCAGGCATGAGAAAGTTCCTGGAGTCTCATTTCCAGTTGGTGCAATCGATCACTCCATTCAGGTTTGATGCACAAGGCCTTGCTATTACTGACCACGCCTTCTGTCGCCTCACTTTTTTGTTTCTTCTTATTCTTATTCTTATGTTTCTGGGTCGTGGCTCTTTGAAGCGCCACCAGTACATCGGACCCAGTGAGCTCCGGCGGCTTGTTTGTTTTGGGTTTTACAGTTTGTGGCTCATTCGATTTGAGGGCGGCGACAACTAGCCGACCCATTTCTTGTCTATTTTGCAAGTTGTGGACGCCCAACGGCGGCTTGGCGGTGGGAAGCCACGGTTGAAGCATGGGATGGGATTTGTGTGGCTCCTCTCTGATCTGATCTGATCTGATCTTTTTAGGAGTAAGCGGGCGAGCAAGTATTCATTTATATATTTATTTTATTTGGTTTCAAGCCCATTTTATTGGACCAAACGCAATCCCCTCTCCTCTCCTATTTGATGGCCCAATAAACCCAAACTGAAACTGTGGACTAAAAACTTTCCTTTTCTCTTATAGTATGTCAAATGTAGAGTGAAAAATAATGAAAAATGGATAAAATAAAAAAATCTTTCTCCTATGTCATTTAATTTATTTATGTTGGACTGACCTCTGAAATGAAACATGGAAAATTTATATTAAATATGAATCATAGTTGGTATCTATCTATAGGTGTATGTATTATTCTTGATTGATGTGGAAAGAAGGAGAGGGAGATTGGTAAATATTATTAACTGCAGGTGTTGAGACATATAATCGCCTGCAAATTAATAAAATTTGTATCTTAGTTTCTTTGGTGGATGTGAATGTGATTTGGATTGTTGACTTGGTCAGTTGCCAATCCTGCATAACCCGTGTTCGGTGTTTGCAGAGAATTAATTCATTTATACTACAAGTATAGTATTCCGTATGAATCCGAGAATCATTGTTAATTATTATCTTTTCTGGGCATGTTTTAACTAATACAGACTCAACTCCTAATCCCGAATCTGCCTGCCAAGTAAGAATTAAGAAATACTCCATATAGTATAACATAAAGCTGGTTTTTTCTTATAAATGGGAGGGAAAGGGAGAGAGAGAGAGAGAGCAACATCATTGATCATATAAATTATAAAAAGTAATCTTGATTAATGAATGGGCAATTGGATTTCCTCCTCCTTCTCTTCCTCATGAAGTAGAGGTAGAAGTAGAAGTAGAAGTAGAAGTAGTACTAGTACTAGTAGTGGTAGGAAGGTGGACTGGGTACTTGTGAATACAATCAAACCATGGATTATCCTTGCTGTCGGCAGGGATTTGCCTCAAGGCTTTCCATACGGCACTGTTACACTTGAAACCGGAGCCGAAGGCGATCTGCCAGACCCTGTTTCCGGTGGAGACCCTGCCCTTAGCTTCGGTGTAGGCCAATTCATACCACAAGGAGCTGCTGGATGTGTTGCCAAAGCGGTGCAGCGTCATCCTGGAGGGCTCCATGTGCCAGTCGGTGAGTTGCAGGTTCTTGTGTATTGCATCGAGAACGGCCCTGCCCCCAGCGTGTATGCAGAAGTGCTCGAACGCCAGCTTGAAATCGGGTATGTAGGGCCTCACCTTGGCTCCCATTACCTTTCTCTTTATGAGCGTGATTAGGAACATGAGCTGCTCCGACAGGGGGAGAACCAGAGGCCCCAGCGTGGTTATATTGGTCTTGAGAGAATCACCAGCCACAGCCATGAGTTCCCGGGCCAATGACACTCCCACTTTACCCTTGTCGTCTTCCCTCTGGTAAACGCAGTTGTAGCTGTTGTCGTCTGCCCCTTTGTGCGTCCGGACTGTGTGCACCAGCTCATACTTTGAGCGCCTCCTGTCCCGGCCCTTGTTGGACAGTAGGAGCGCTGCGCCCCCCATCCGGAAGATGCAGTTGCACAGCAGCATGGACCGCTCGTTCCCGAAATACCAATTCAGGGTTATGTTCTCGGTGCTCACCACCAGCGCGTACGAGTTGGGGTTGGCCTGCAGCAGGTGTTTGGCCAGGTCCACCGATATGAGCCCCGCGCTGCACCCCATTCCTCCCAGGTTGTAGCTCTTGATGTCTGTTCTCAGCTTGTAGTGGTTGACGATCATGGCCGAGAGGGACGGGGTCGGGTTGAAGAGGCTGCAGTTCACGATCAGAATCCCGATCTCCTTGGGGTCCACGCCTGTTTTCGCCAGCAGGGAATCCAAGGCACCGAACATCACCTCCTCCGCCTCCAACCGGGCTTCCTTCATGGACAGGTTGGGCGGGTCGGAGGTGATGCCCCTAGCGAAGTAGGTCTCGTCCCCCAGCCCCGATCGGTATGATATTTTCTTCTGGAAGCTCACCGACTCCGGTTCAAAATGGCCGCAAGTTTCGGACATGTTGACGAAGGACTCCACCGAGAGCTTGCTGTGATCGTGTGGCTTGTAGCAGGCGAAATCCAGGAGGTAGACGGGGTTGGGTCGCTTGGCCCAGTAGATGCCCAGGACGAAGACGAGGAGAGTGGAGGAAATTAGGAGGGTGGCGGTGTCGAGAAGGAGCGCTTGGGTGGTGGAGAAGAGGGTGAATGCGAGGCCCGGGAAGAGAGGGAGGGCGAGGAGAAACAAGAGCACAGTGGCCGGGTTGCACGAATAGCCGTACCCTAATTTCACGTATTTGAGCTTGACGGATTGCAGAAAATCGGGGAGCTTGCGACGAATTTTGATCACTATGGAGGAAGAGTCCTTGAAGGCCACCTCGGCCAGCAGCCTCTCCTCCTTCATGTCGATGCTCTTCATCGTGTCTGTGTCTGTGTCTGTGTCTGATCTCTCCATTGGAATTGTGAACAACCTGCTTCGAGTTATTGGTTATTAAACAAGCACAAGAGTGGGTGCGTAGATGAACTAAACTAACCAAACTCTCCCTCTCCCTCTCCCTCTCCCTCCCACAAATTAAATGGATTCCAACACGGTTGGGCAAAGTTAGCTGGGATTTGATGAGAAAATTAGCTGCTGCAGGTTTCTTTATAGAGCCAGCCAATTGGTGGATTGAGGAGATGAGTGTGGAAACAGAAAAGAGAAATTGGGGGCAATATATCCATCCATCCATCCATCATTAAATGGGTGACGAGAGGCTTTAAGAAATGGTCTGTGTACAGACAGATAGCTCAACAACCTGGAGCAGAGTGAATGGGAAAAACTGTTGAGGAAGTAGTTGTTGTCAAATTAAATACATTACATTACTACAATTACAAATAAGAAAAGAAAAGAAAAGAAAAGAAATAAACAAGTGGCAAGCGAAATTGCCAACACAAATCAAATTACAGGTGTGAGTGTGAATTGTGTGCGTGGGGTTATTTGACCAAGTGGCCATGTGAGTGAGATTTCGTTAAACAGCCTCACCAGCACTATTATTTTTATTTTTTATTTTAATTATTCTAATAATAGCATTAAATTTCCATAAAAGGCACCCGACCCAACTTCATGGAGCCCCAACCCCACCTACATATTCTACCAATGCACTTTCTCACTCCTTGCGTCCCTGGTTGGTTGTACACACCCCAACTAACTAAATTAATGTTGGCACTTGGGAGGGAATCGGATTAATAAGTACTAATTGCTTGCGGAGGCCTAATAACGAGTAGAGACTACCTAATAGTAATAGTAATAGTAATAGTAATAGTAATAGGGACTTACGATTCAGTCTACTAAAATTCAGTTTGATTTAATAACCGCCAACATATTAAATCATATCATAATCATAATTATATTATATAATATATAATGCAATACATATAAGAAAATTCGTATCATATAATATAATAAGTTAATATTCAATATATATTTACTTAAAATATTATTTGATGATTTCTTGATGAATTATTCTTATTCTTCCTTTTATGATTGAAATAGTTAATTGTTATGATTTAATGATAATACAATTATTGAAAATAATTTAGTAATATGACTAAAAAGATATTTAAAAGAGTTTCGAGACAAATCTATTTATTAAAAAAAGTCAGTTCAAGCCTCTAAAGAAAGGCTATAACAAGTAATAGGTCGGGTTTGGACCTAAAAATTAAATACCAGATTCAGACCGTCCAATGAAAAGTATAGCTCGTCTCAACCTATTTTTACTGTTATGTGCAAGCATTAACCCCACATTTCCAATCCAATAAACCTAAATCTGTTTCGTCTCCCACAAACTGGCTTACACCTACAACTACAATCCATAGGTTTCCCTTCATCATTTCTGGCCTTTTAATGTAATTACTCCTGCTTTCTTAGACTGATCTACCTTAGTGGCCGGTTTCATTGATTAACTTTTTTTTATTTTTTTATATATAAATACCCTTTTAATCCACATGGGAAAATGAGTTGACAATTCTATATGTATGATTAAATGATAATTGTGTGATACCTTAACATTTAAGCCAAATCCCCAACTCCTAACATCCATCCATCAGATTTTGAAAATTAAAGCAGAGTCCCCACTCATGCACCATCCCTTTCCTAGTTTAGTCTTGCAATGCAAATATGGGTGTTTAATTTTCAGACGGCATCTCATGTATATATACTTTTTGGATGTTTATTTTATTTTCCGGATATAAAGTGAGAGACATCATTAACTAACGTGCACGATTTGACTCAAATGCATGTAATGTAAGGATAATTAAGGAAGGGTGTTGAATGGGAAAAGATTTAAAAATGGGAAACTTGGTTAATGCGATAATCGTCCATCCAGGTCCAGTGAGTCCACTGGGGTGGCCTAATAAGTATTCTGGCCGTTTGATACTGTATTTATTATGCTGCGGTGCACGAAATTGACTTTGATACATAAGTTAGGTGTTGCCAGTTGAAGATCAATTCCATCAAGAAAACCTCCACCTTTTATGGACACTCATCATCCCCCACATGCATTTGGTATTATTCACATCTTATTCATTGCACCACCTCACTTAATTAGTTTTGCTAAATACAAACATCAACTTTTGTATTCTTACTTTTACACGATACCATTTACAAACTAACAATTTTTTTTTTTTTTTATGAAATACTATCACAAAGTAAAATATTTTCAAAAACTACAGCTTCTCATCATATTTGGTGTTGAGAAAATTAATTTTCAAGGAATACTCTACAAATTAGGCATCCATGTAAAGAATCTCAAGCTTCCTTAATTAGCTGCTGCTGCTGCTGCAAAAGAAGAAAGAAGAGTTGATGTCTCACACTTGCACGGCAGGATACAAAAGTTCACCTCGTTTTGTCATCATTTGCTTCACAAGTCCATGCAATATCTTTCAACCCCGATGAGAGTGTTTTGTAAAACTGCCAAAGAAATTAACTTTAAGATAAGGCAAAGCTAAGAGATGAATGGTGGAACTCAAGGGTGTCAAAAACCTGACATCAAAACCATTATTGTATTTCATCAATGACAATTTACCAATATTGCATTTCATCAAACAAATTTTGTACCTCTGTAGCTACACAAAGATGACCTTTTCTTCCCGTTATGTCACCTCTGCGCGCAATGGTGACAAAACAACTTAACATCATTTTATAAACACATTGAATATCATCATCCTTATGAGACACTGAACAATCAATAAAGTACCTCATAACTTTTTTTTTTCTCAACATTAAAACCCATAGGTTTAGCAGCTTCTTCAATTTTTAAAACAATCTCTTTTGCATGTAAACCGTGTTTCTCTCTTTACAAGATCCTGTGACATTTGAGTACAACGACAAAACATAAAATAAACATGCTATCTGAAGATTATGACTTAACCATGACTGCATATATGAATGAATTATGATGAAATCAGCTATCTGAGCTTGGTATACGTCTACTCAAGCGAGGGTTTAAATAGTTCCAATAAAATGTTTTCCGGGTACATAACCTAAGGTTCAAACACTACTATAAAATATCAGTTTCATTTATGATTGAAATTCCAATACTCAGAATTTACTTGAAACAAAACATGCATCCAACCAAAAGGAGGAAAAGAAAGTGACGCTGAACCGATATACCATCTGCTTGTTGAATAGATTTTCGAGACTGAAACCTTGAGACCTAGAAATAAGCTCAAAAACGTTCATGGATGCTGGTTTCTCTTTCCTTTCGGTAACAAGATGTAGCTGGCTCAATCAAAATTCTGTTATGTGTATGCAGTAGTAGTCATAACTGTAAATTTAGAGAACTTACCTCAGAATCATTGAAGAGTGAAGACTTACATCCTCTTCCTGCTCAAAGTGAGGTGGCTTGTAATCTTTTCTGAACCAATCATCCTCTAGAATCTCAGGAATTGTTATTCGCTGCAAAATATAACATAATTATACCAAAAGAACTCTAAAATCCACCTAGCCATGCATAATGGAGTGTCAAGACACAGAAAATAACAATTAAGAAACACGGAAAGAACAGACTACAAACAAACAAACAAAATGTCACAAGGAACAACAGCTCATATATAATTGAATGGAAACTGACTTGTATATAAAGGAATGTGTCATAAGATTAAAAAAAAAAAAAAGTAACAAGGAAGAATAAATCATAATAGAACGGGACATTGACTTGTAAATGCAAAAACTAGAGTTTTAAGGGTTAACAGTTAGTGGATTCGGATCAAGAATTCGCTTAATCAGCATTTTTGCAGTGGACGGAAACCATGAAGGAAATGAAAAATCCGCCTTTAGAATCTGGAAAAGTAACATTCATAGTCACAAAGCATGAGAGATGCATGAGAAACTTACTTGCCTATATAAACCCACAAGGTTGGGCTCATCGAAGGGCAAGTATCCAGGCATCAGAACGAAGAGAATAACTCCACAAGACCATACATCTGATGAAGTACCATTGTAGCCTTTATCAGTGAGTACCTGATTGGAAAATGATGACTCAAATGCTTTTACATAAAAGAGAACTTGGGCCTTCTTAACTCCATTAACCATAAGACGGGTACCTCAGTGTGAAGCAGCCCATCTTCCTATAGAAAAATCATCGTAAGGTTTCAGTTTTTCATTTGCTTGTAACACCCACCCCTCACAAAAATAAAAGGAAAGAAAGAAACAACCTCTATGTAGGACTTCCATTAAGTGTTCACTCTCCAAATAACTATATGATGAATAAAAATCTCAAACACAAAACAAATGAAAAACTATTAAGTTTCGTAAAAAGATAAAAATAAGTCTATTTTAAAACAGGAAATGTAATAAGATGGCAAATTTCCTTTGGAGTAGAGACCTTAACAGACCAGATAAACTACATTAAGCCAAACAGAAAGTAGTCTCTAGATGATGGCAATGCCAAGCTGAATCTGCTTTTTTGTCATTTGGTGACACCATCAAGGTTGCTAATTGGGATGATTGAAGTACCTACCGACATAAACGTGGACTGAACAAAAGTGTTTGATCGAGGAATATATGGAAATAGCAATACATCACAGAATCAAACTGCAAAGGTAGATCAAAAGCACAATCTTTTGGCAGACTGGAAGCAGCAGGTCCACATAGAAAAATCTTGGGAAAAGGTAAACATAGGCTTCCAAGTGTTGCACACAACTTACATGGAGTTGCTTCGGAAACGCACTCAATCCAAAATCTGAAACTTTCAGAATGCCGTGGGAATCCAGCAACAGATTCTCGGGCTGCAAAGTTAACGTTGAAACGGATATTTCATAACAAAGCAAAATGGTTAAAACAATGCCATAGGTGATAGATCTGCATCAACCTTTAAATTTCTGTGGTATACACCTCTACTGTGGCAATAGTCCACAGCATTGATGAGCTGTTGAAAGTATCTCCTAGCAACATCTTCTTCAAGACGTTGATATTTCTCCCAAGGTCTTACCCGCCTCATACTTGCCCACCCGCATTATCTTACGCCCTGATCCGTTGCTCATTTTCTTTTCACCATTACACAATCATAAAATTCGATTCCCCACACAATGCCAAAACTATCATCTCCCTCTCCCTCTCTCTCTTTGTTTTATTAACCAAGCTACAGCGGTGTTAGTTGTTTTCACCTAAGAGTTTTCAATAAACAATTAATACTCTTTAGTTGAAACAACTAATATTCTTTAGTGTAAATATACTTTGTCCATACAAAGTTATGCTTTCAGGCTTCAGCATTATAGGGTGAAGTAAGATATAGGAAATTCAAAGTTTAAAATTACGAATGAGCTGATCTCGCGATGAGCATTTTCCTCAATAAATACTGATAACCGATCTTTTCATTCATTAATTTAATCTGCTGTAGTTCTGTATATCAAACTGAAGAGTGCAATAGCTCATCTGGTTATAAAATAGCTATGTCGAGCTCAATAATTGATTGATATGGATAAGAATTTTACCGGTGTAAGCTCAAAAGAAGGTTCCTATAAGATTAAATCTCATTAACAAATAAGCTTTGATGATTTAATGGAGAATATATTGCAAATTAGTTACAACCTACTACTTCCGCAACTCATATTATTTTGCATATCGTCTGTTTTTTGCGCTGATGTTCTCTGATCGCAATTATGATCTCCTGCTTGCATTTTCTACTGTTGTTGATTCACAACTTTGTGTCAAGCCGCCTGAGAATGAGTGTTGAAGCTTATGTCGTATTGTGTTTCCTATGTTGATTTTATCATTATCATCAACTCGTCGTTCTATGTTTAGTTCGTAAGTTGGTTTTATCTTGGCAAAAGAGTCGACCTAAATCTCCAATATTTCCATAAACTATTTCATTGCACATTTATACTCTTTTCATTTTTATTTGATCTAAAATAAGCCCACAAGCTTAATAAAATCGGATAATGAATCCCTTCCCTTCAAATTAAAGTGGAAAAACGTCAATTTATCCTTTAATCTTATCAACGAGGATCAAATCGACCCTACTATTAACCTTTTTTTTTTTAATCAAATAAGCCATTATTAAATTGTTATTTGTTCGAATAAGATACACAATACAAGAATTTCATCTACTAAGGTGGTGCTTGGTTTGAAAATTCTTCGGTGTTAATGAAAATGAGGATAAATATATAATAATTATAATAATTTATGAGAACAAAAGATGATACCCAACACTGTTTTCCCCCCTAAATAAAGTAATCATTACCCCATTTGATTACTTTACCATCCTCTTATAATCTTCCTCCTTAATTATTCCCTCATGCCACAACCAACAATCTCTTCTTTTATCCACTTTTTTACAAAACTAGAACACCACAATAGTAATGTAACCATTATAGATATAATCATTCATCCAACATATCCGAGGGCAGAAATGGATCGAACAAATAATGTTCGCGAGAGTGAGATTGGCAAATCATATTTAATTGAGTTGCCACCAATATAAAGGCTCACTGCTAACGAAATTTCTGTAACAAGTCTTCTCCCAAACAATTTACCACATAAATTTTGTTATAAACATCAAGAAATTCTGAACCCCCCTTACTGATAAGCCAACAACTTATACTTATCATCTGAAGAAACAAATTTGTCAGCAGCCAGAGGTCACTACTAAAATACCTTATACGTTAATATCTGTGCATGTCGGAAAATCAAGGCCATGAAGTGCAGGTACCCTCACCAAATCTTCTTTGGTGAACACCGGAAAGAGCCAAAATAACTTTCTAGTTCCGAACACCTAAATGAGAGAATCACATACAATTAGACAGTTCAGAAGTAAACTGAAGAAAATTGATTTGCTATCCAGACATGAACTGGATTCACAATAATTAACCATGAGCTAAAGATTGACAACTGAAGTATTCCCCTGGAGTTGCCCAAATTACTGTCAGATAATTGTTTTATGAAATAAAAACTCCTTCACAGGGTTCCATTCATAAGTCGTCTTTCTTTGGGGGATGTTTTCCGATTCATACAACAAGTCTTTGATAGATAAATCATGTATTGATAAAGTTCACAAAAATCATGTATTGATAAAGTTATACTACCTCCGTAAAGTGTCATTTTCGACTCAAAATTTTGTTTTGTATTTTTTTATTAAGAAAAGTTTTTATTCTTCATCTCATACCTTTAATTCTTCATTTATTTCTCATATCTCTCATACACCATAAATTATTTTTTCCTTTAATTGATTGGCAGTAAAAAAGTCTAAATTTTCCTGTTCAAAAAAAAAAAAGTCTAAATTTTCAGTTCCTTAATTTTTAAGTGTACCGCTAAAAATGTCTATAGGAAATTACAAAATACAAGTTATCTGACCTGTTCAAAGTTCTTTCTCCATCCTAAGTCATACTTCCACCGCTCAGCTTTTTTCTTCTCATGAACCTGAAACAGAGAATGAACAGCACAGTGCAACTTTGAGTGCTTACTTATTATGTGTATAAAAATGCATTCATGGCAGTGTCATTTTGAACAACTACACAATTGCAGGTATAGATATTAAGGTACGACAGAAGAAAATGTAATAATGCTGATATTAAAGACAAACGTATATGCAGATGAAAATATCGCATTTACCTCGACAGAAGTTGTGTTGCTCAACAGCAGTGATGTATGCATGACAACGAAACAAAGAAGGCTCAACGCAAAAGCTACATTCAGAACTGCATCAAGGGATGGAATCTGTAAGAAAGACTAACGGGATGAGAATGCATTAATTGCATGGGTTGCAACGATGGTTATTGTAAGAATTACCAAATGCTAGAAAAGTTATAGCCAGCTTGCCAGGTGAGCTTGATTGATGCTTAACTTCTTGAAAGAAGTTTATGAAACCGGGAAGCAGCACCAGGATATCCATCAGTGTTTCGAGAAAAGTGTAAAACTACAAAAACATTATATGACATTAACATGTGATAGATACCAAAAGGAACACTATATAATTGAAGTTTTGACATTGTCATATACTCCAGCCGTCTCAATTTTGTTTACCCAAAATGAAGTTTTTTTGTTTTCCCATTTCCTAAAATGGCAAAAAAGCAATACCACATTTTCAAACTCAACCCTTGAAAAACTACTTTATACTAAAAAATATTAATAAACAATTTATAAAAAGCTACTTTATACTAAAAAATATTACTCCCTCCGTCTCATACTTGTTTGCTACATTGCCAAAAAGTTCCGTCCAATACTTGTTTGCAACATCTATTTTTGGCAAAAAAACAACAATATTTTTTAATAATATATTCTCCATACACACACTAACCAAATCATCTACTTTATCACTTTAAATACAAAATAAACAATTTTTTTCTTAAAACATGTGTAAATAGTAAAGTAGCAAACAAGTATGGGAAAGAGGGAGTAATAAACAATTCCTTTCTTAAAATTTGTGTCATTTTGAAATGGGTAATCAAAATAAGCACGGAAGGAGAATGTTAGATATCGATTGGAAACACGAATATCAATGTAAAGAATTGTGATGAAAATAGTTGGCTGGCTATCATATTTCATAACTATAATTCCCAAAGATTTAGATCAGTGTTTAGTTTGTTATACCAAAATAGGAAAACAAATTTGGAACTTTGAGAACAACACAATTCAGGATTCAATCGTACTTCAGAATATGAATGCCCAGAGAATTGGGTCAAATATAATTTGTTCTCACCACAAAAAGGAGAAAAAATTTGTAGTTGCGAGCCCCAACACAGTTCACAACCCATATGCAGTGGTGATCCATCTTAAGAACACATCGTTGGCCTGCATAAAATGCATCATCTATTCTTATTACTAAGCAATTACGAATTTTTTAAAATTAAAGGCCTGAAGGGCAAGATAATGTGTACCAATAAAGTTTTGGATCCTTTAAAATTGATGTTTCATGGAAACTAAAGAAATTTGATAATAAGTGCATGCATTATGTTATTACATGATCGCAGCATCTATTATGCGAACTAAGCTGCAAGATTGAGGAATCAAGTGTTTCAGTTTAACAAGGAGTAGAATGTACCTAATTTAAAACATGGTAATAATAAGCAGGGTCATCCTATTAAAATGCACTTTCCTAAAAGCACAGATACAAGGATTGCAGTCATAAGTTTTTAAAAACATTCAATCAGAAGAGATCAACAAGAAAAAGGATTTTACAATTACCACTAAAAGTAAAAAAAGAAAAGGAAAAAAAGGGCAATAAGATCAACATTTTGCTTTTAATTTAAAAAAAAAAAAAAGAATGCTTACAAACAGAGCAATGATGACACCGTGGTGGCTTGCCATTTTGGCAACGATTGCAATACCGTAATGCAGGTGTTCTTTCTAAGCCCTCTGATGATGATGGCCTGGCTGAATTATTATCTGTTACTAAGGAGTTGGAAGATATGAAATCCTCCTTTTCAATGTTCTGTTCTGGTAGCACTTTCCAGTTTGCAGGAACAGCGCCAGGGTCTCGAAAGACCACCATAAAATAGCTCCATGCCAATAACACAAGCTGTCAATTGACATACTATTTTAGCAGAGATCAAAGGAACTGCTTGACCAAAAAAGATGATGTTTCAAGAGAAGTTTCTCAATGATGCTGATTGTCATTGATTAACTTACTATCAGATCTCTCCAAGCATATAATTCCACTCCTTATTTGATCATTAGAATGCTAATCAACTAAGTAATCATTTCGCCCTGGCATGTATTTTAACTTATGGGATGCATATCGAATATCAACACTCAACAGCACCAATTCAACATAAAATAATACTTGATCCACAATTATACAGATTTATGCCACCCAAACCCAATTAAGCGTAGGTCATCAGAAGTGTAATTTTCTAAATCAAACTATTCACATCAACATAAAATGAACCTTGATCCATGTCCAGTACTCCAGTCTGTTTTAAAGCTCAGAAATGGAGCAATCCAAAAAATAAAATGATATAACCAATTATACAGATTTATGGCACCAATTAGTGTAATTTGCTAAATCAAAGTGTGAGTAGATGAGAAAAGGAAAGAAGTCGAGTTATTGGAAACTAAATTAATAACTGGTCACAGCATTAGCAATAGAGAGTTTTTGAAGCCTAGTAAAAAAGAATGATAATACTAGTAAAAAAAAAAAGAAGAAAGTAGGAATTAGGGTACGAACCAGGAGATGAAAAAGCAGTAGGAGGAGAAGAGAAGAGAAGAATTTGAAGCCTGAAGCGTGAAGGAGGTGTGGGGCCAAAGTGAGAATGACGACAGCATGGTAGGAGAGAGCAATGAGAGCGAAAACAAGGAGGATCATAAAGTAGCCGAGGAACTTGAGTCCAGAGCACATCCGGAAGGGATTCAAATCCATGGGAGCATAGATCGGAGGAGGCCGTCGGGATCTTCGCGGTGGGAATAGGCGTTTCAGTATCTGCGCCGGTGGAGCCAGATTTCCAGATATCCGCGCCCAACTTCACTTTCTTTTCTTCGCTGAATTAAATTAAATTACATACCAGGACTAAGATGCTCCATCTCTTTATCCTCCTCTCCCTCTCTATATCTATCTATCCAGTTTAATACTATTTGCTACAGGTACAAACTGCTCAGTATGATGGAATGGAAATTGGAATGGATGTATTTTATTGGATAGTATAGTTTTTTTATTAAAAGATTTAAATGAAATGCTTCATAAAAATGGGGAGGATACTAAAGAAAAGGATAGAGGGGTCAGGCCAACCAAAAAATTGCAGGACTATTTTTGATTAAATTTCATTAGTTTTGGTTTAGTACTTGGTAGGGCATATAAGCTCATATTACCACATTTAATATCACCTCAAATTTGTTTGGTAGGACATACTAATTTAATATGGATCCAAATATAATATTTTGACCCGGTACAATAAGAGGCCATAATATGGGTTTGACACTATTTCCTTCACAAAAATTGTAAGGTATTTCCCCTCTTACAATTTTAATATGGATGTAAAAGAATTTTTGTACCCATTTTACCATCTCTTTCCCCTCTACCCTTCTTCTCTATAAGGGTAATTTACTATTTTTTTACCATTTTCTATGCATTGTACCATTTTTAGTATTCCCTACCAAGTAATGTGAAGATTTTCATAGATTAATACAGTCTTTGGTAATATGATGTACCAAACAATGTAATACATAAAATCAATACTAAATTTATACTCCCCCTCTTAAATTATGAATATCTACCAAGTGGAGCCTTAGAGAAAATTTGTGTTTTGAAGCAAATCATGTACTTACCTTTTGGGGAAATTTTTTTTAGATGTGTGAACCTATAATTCAGGTGTGATTGTATTTTAAGGATACTAATTTTTTGGGTTTGTAAAAAATATGACAATATATTTTTTCATTTGTAAAAATAGGATAATATTTTTATAAGGTAGGACAACATGTTTTAAAAATTTGTCAATATAGGATAATCAAGCCCAAATTAGAAGCCAGAAATACACTCCTCACGAATTCAATTGTATTTAAAGATTTTTTTTAAATACATTGTCCTATTTTTAGAAGTCTAAAAACATATTATTCTATTTTTACAATTTAAAAAACATATCATTCTACTCTCACAAACTCGAAATTTTATTATTCTTAAAAAACTACCACCCCTAAGGTATGGGGCTTAAAAATAAAACATTTTTCCTCTTAACAAATTGGGTTTGGATCGATTCATAAATAAATGTGCAAGCCCACTCTTTTTCTCAAAAGCACCTCTTTGTTAAATACAGGATGAACATATTACTTGGTTTTCCAATTTTTTTTTTTTTTTTTTTTTACTTTTTCGAAAGAAAAATTCGAACATAGTGAAATTGAAAAATAAATTCGAAATTTGTAAAATTTTCGAAAAAAAATATCGAGGGTATTGTATTTAACAAAAAATAAGTTCAAATAACCGTGGCCTTTCTCAAAAAGCTAGGCCCGATAAATGAGCCCAAAGCAAGATGCAGCCCATTGTCATGACTGACCGGGGAGAATTGTTTGACCAACTGAGTTTCTATTTGCAGCAAAAAGTATGGCCAATTGGCAATTCATTCATAAGGAAGAGCACTCGAGTAGTACTCCTTCCATCCCAATTTTGTTTTTTTCATTTGTTAAAAGAGGTTCGTCCCAATTTTATTTTTTCATTCCTAAAATGAGAACTACTTTATTTATTTAAATAATATTTTATTCACCATTCACCATTTTCAATACTACTTTATTCATTTAAATACTAATTTATTCACCATTCATCATTTTAAATACTGAAATTTCAACTCTCGCATTAAACTCCGCGCACAGTCAAATGGAAAAATAAAACTGGAACGGAGGGAAGAGGGAGTTTATAATAGTAGTATTGATTAAGCACATGCAAGGTGTATTATTAGCTAGGGTCAACCATGCACTAGTTAGGAAGTCGGATCGAAGTGCGATTTAACTTACTAATTGGTTATTATGGAGATGAAGAAGCTCCCCTGACGCGGATGGGATCTCTGGTATCATGTAATTATATTGATTATTTTACTTTTTTTATTTATTTATACTATTTAGATGATGAAAGTATAACTCTTTAGAAAAATGTTAGTATATAATTGTATAATAGTAGATTCCATGTGTCCTTTATTCACACCCTAAGAAAATTGATCTTTAGTAACATAATTGTTGTTACTAAAGACCAATTATCATGTAGTGGTTGTTGGAAAATGTATGAATTATTGTAAGTTGTAACTAGATATTGGAAAATGGAAATGTAAAAGAAAAAATAGAAATGAAAAGGTGAATATATTAGACATATTTATTACTAAAAAGGTAAAACCAAACATTTAATACAAACATATGACAAATAATAGGTTAGATTTGGACCAAAATATTAAATATCAGATCAAACTATCCAACAAAAAGTCTAGCCCGAATCGTCCTACTCCCACCATTATCCTTGAGTTTGTATGAGCTTGAGCTATATATGGTATCTCATAAAATTGTGAATTAATTTTTTATTTTTTAAATTAGAATGGATTAATTAATTGGGCCTTATTTTAGGTAAGTTACAATTGAAATACAATTTATTAAATGATTGTATCTTTATATCCTTACATTGAGTGTGTTTAATTTTAATATTTTATAAAACAAACACAAACACAAAAACAAAAATGGCCTATGCGCTAGGCGGACATCGGCTGCCTGATTTACCCTAAATCGGACCATAAAAAATTTTTGGGTGTTTAGGCGCCGCCTAAACGGCTGTTGATGGCTAGATGGTTCTCTTAATTTTTATAAAGTTAATTGTGTGACTGATGAATGAGGAGAGATCGAAAGAGACAAACACTGGGTAGGGATTTTAAAAAATGGCGAAGGAATATGAAGAATGAGAAATAAGGCTAAATTTATCTATAAAATATAAAACTAAAAATATAAAATATAAAATGTTGGACCCTTATTATATTTGAATTTATTTAGGCCTCGTTTAGTTGCTACAAGGGGAATCTAACACAAGGTTTTAAATGAGTTCCTTTCATATCGTCCTATTTTGAGACTCTTGCCCCGGGCTGTGGGGCAGGTTGTGACCTTTTTTCTTTTATTTTTAATAAGTTCGCCTTTATTTGCTAGAAAATAGTGGTTAAGATTAAAACCCTAAAAATTCGATGATTGAGATTAACTTTTAAAAGAGGGATTAATGAGGATAGACAATTTAAATAAATAAAAGAGTGTAATTTTAGCATAAAACCTTGAATAGTTAATGGTTTATAATTGACATAAATTTATGTAAAATCGATTCATATTATGAGACCGATCAAATTGAATAAGTGATATGATTAATTATAATAAAATATGATAATATTTTTTTAAAAAGGTGGTAAGTGACTTTCAACAAAAAGTGCAAAAATATTTTCTTATTTTTAAAAGTGATAAATTTTAATTAATAAGTGATACATTAAGTTAAAAATGGATCAAAGTATTTACTAGTATCACTTATCTACGCTAAAATATAATGCCTAAAAAAAGAAAGAAAGATACTCTCTCTCTGTTTTATTAGTAGTGCGAAAAAAAGAATGTGGTGGTGGGGTGTTTGCCGGATTGAAATTCTGTACCAAGTCAAGACAGAGAGATCTGATTTAATAAATATAGAAAATTGAAGAGGAGCAGGCCGGACGGTCTAACTCTTCCCCTCCCCTCCTCTCCTCTCCCCAGACCACCATACATTAATAATAGGAATAAAAGAAAAGAGACATAGTCATAGAAGATTGGGGGGTTTTTGTTTGTTTGAGAGAGATTCAGATCTATAATCATCCATCCATCCATCCATCCATCCATCATGACACAGCGGCAGCGCAACCCTTTGAAGAGATTAGGGGATGTAGCCTACCAGACCTTGTCCAATCCAAGGGCAAACATTATTCTCCTAATCTCGGTCTTCATCCTGGGCTACCTCTCCCACACCCACCCCTTTCTGTCTTCCGACGCCAACGACTTGGACCAACACAACACCTTCTCCCCAACCGAGTGCGCGGCCGACCCGGTCCCCTCCCGCAAGGTCCGCCAAACAATCCTCGACCGCGTGTTCAACGGGACGTCCCCCTGGGAGGGCTTCCCCCCGCCCCACATCAGGCCCCTCCTCTGGCAGGAGTGGACCAAGGGGTGGGGCTCCAACGCCCCTGTTTTCGAGCACCTCATCGACCAGGTGCGCCCCAGGACCATCATCGAGGTGGGCACCTTCCTGGGCGCCTCCGCCACCCACATGGCCGGCCTCACCCGCCGCCTGGGCCTGGACTCCACCATAATCTGCATCGACGACTTCCGGGGGTGGCCCGGGTACTACGACGACCAGGCGGACAAGAGCCTGCGGATGGTGAACGGGGAGAGCCTGCTGCTGTACCAGTTCATGCAGAACGTGATGAAGGCCAACGCCACCGACTCCATCGTCTACCTCCCCTTCTCCACCAGCACCGCCCTGGCCGGCCTCTGCGACTGGGGCGTCTACGCCGATTTGGTTGAGGTCGACGCCGCCCACGACTTCCACTCCGCCTGGGTCGACATCAACAATGCCTACAAGGTCCTCAAAAACCCCGGTGGGGTTCTCTTCGGCCACGACTACGCCTGGGTCGGAGTCAGGAACGCCGTCCATTCCTTTGCGCGCCGCCACGGCTTCCGGGTCAGGATCGACGGCGAGCACTGGATCCTCTATTAACTCCGACTCCCTCCTTTATTTACCATTTTTTTTTTCCCCATTATTCACCACATTACAATCACAATTACAATTACAATTTTAATTATTACTCTTTTCCCCATTTACTATAATTATTTATTTCCTCACTCCACTCGTAATGCCCCATTCTATTCTATCCAATCCTATCCTAGTGGTACTGTGAATGATGCCATTTTATTTTATGGTGTTATTTGTTTATACACACAACACAAACATACCGATTTGGACCGAGTTAATTTGTAGCGTTTATCTACTTAACGATTCTGGATTTGTTGGTCAACCATTTATTGAATTTGTCTGTCTAGTGTCTACCTAATTGTGTAGTATTTTGAACAATACATCCTAATAAAAACACTATTTCATTCGTTTTATTTATTAGAAATTAGCTTCCATTCTAAGATTCCTGAAAAGTCAAACGGATTTACAGAGTATTATTATAACATTAAATTTACCGATAAAAAAAAAATTATAACATTAAATTTCCATATCTCAACCTTCCCAAATTCATAATGTATGTATTAAACATATAATAATGACAAAATATTCTGGACTTGATTTTCTGTAATTGCTTCCCTTAAATCTCTCTATTTTTCCTTAAATTCAACTGCTATCTTTGGGTCTGATATTGTGACTTGATGCCCGGCCTCAATTCAAATATGATACTCCCTCCATATTTTTACACATATCAAAAAATAAAAGTTACTCTTTTCGTTCCAAAATAAGTTTATTATTTCTTTTTATTAATTTGTTAAAAAAATGAATTATTTATTACTATATGGTTGGTGATATGTTAGACTTTTGTGTAGTGTAATAAAGAGTTGTGAAAAAATAAAGAGTAGTTGTTTAATAAATATTTATTTAATATATAGAGTGTTGTTTTTTTCTTTTTATAGAATAAGAAAATTATATTGACACATCCAAAAAAAAATAGAAAACTTAGAGTGAGACGGAGTTAGTATTATAATTGAAACATTAAATTTTTTGTTTTGTTTTACTATTTAATCCCTATGAGTATGATCATTCATTTTCCAAGATAATTACAACTAACAAAATATATTAAATAGAGACACAAATAGAAATACAGATTTAATGATACCTTAAATATAGTAATAAACTTATTTTTATATATGGATGAAAATTGAAAGTAAACCTATTTTTGTGGGAGTATATTTCAATTGAATTTTATAATGTAATATAATTTAAGTTGACAATGTAACACTCGTTTTAGATTGAATTCACTATTATGACGTATATATTGGACTTATGAAACTTGAATTGATATTTTGTTACTTAACTATACTAAATTATTGAACATGCTTATGTTTTGTGTTAGAGAAAATGTGAATAACATATATTTAATTTACATTTTTTATAAAATTATATATGTTTTTTAAGTATTATACTCTCACCGTCCCATACTTGTTTACTACTTTACTGTTTGCAAAGATTTTAAGATTTTTTTTAATTAATATTTAAAGTCATAAAGTGATAAATGGATGTTTTTGGTTTGGAGTGTATGGAGAATATAATATTTAAAAGTATTATTGTGTTTTTGTCAAGAATGAATGTAACAAACAAGTATGAGACATACCTTTTTAACAATGCAGCAAATAAGTATAGAACAGAGGGAGTAGATAATAAAATAT
The DNA here is from genome assembly GCA_947034835.1 of Ballota nigra. Lineage (NCBI taxonomy): Eukaryota > Viridiplantae > Streptophyta > Magnoliopsida > Lamiales > Lamiaceae > Ballota > Ballota nigra. The sequence goes on along the minus strand of OX344724.1, from coordinate 104,848,949 downwards.
AAATAAACATACGTATCGTCGATAAATCGCACTTAATAATTTTTAAAATTTCGTATTCCTGAACCTGTATCATAACACTCTTCTTTTGGTACTATTGCTAGTGCCTAGGGGTGGAGCAAATACCGAAACAACTGGTATACCGCACTTACCGTACCCAAAAATACCGAATTTATCGAAATTTTCGGTACGATATGATACCGTACCAAAATTTTTGGTACAGTATCGGTATGGACGTTTAAAAAATTTCGTTATTTCGAAAATTCAGTATATACCGTGCCGATAATTTATTATTAAAATTTAATATTTAATTTATTTTTATATTAAATAATTAATTAAATATTTTGGTATGGTCGGTATACCGATATGACCATTATTTCGGTATGGATCAATATATACCAGTATTTCGATATGGATCGGTACAATACGGTATACCAAATGTTCGGTACGGTATCAGTATGGGGTACAGTACGGTATGGTATGCCAAGTCCACCAGTGCCAGCCTTATCACTTCACTTGTGCTCCAATCGAAGTGGGCTATGCGCTTTACACAAAGGCAAAAAGAATGGTGCAGCTGCAATATCTATATTTCGGCCCAGATCATCTACATAATGGGAACGAACCTGGATCCATAACCTACTTAATTGGGTACGGATGTTTTCACCCCAAAATTTAGTATTTCACCCTCTAAATTTTTGTTCGAGAATTTTTTAAGAACATTTGTCATTTGTTAGAAAAAAGATTAGAATATTATTCAATTTTAGACATTTTTGTGGAGGATGAACTGAAAATTTGGATGGTGAACTGAATCGTGCGGTGAACAATCAAATTTCGTGGGTGAAAAGATCTGTTCCCTACTTAATTAGCTGCTTCGGCCCAGATCATTAATGGGCCTCTCTAATTGTTTATTTAGGGCAGTTTGGCTTGGGCCAACTCCTCTCTTTCAAAATTTAAAGTGAATCTTGAACTACCCAATATACAAATATCTCACTGTTGCATTGAAACAATAATACGTTAATTATGGATGTGTAGAAACATTATTGTTAATAAATATTTTATTATCATTGCTTTATCATCACAAAATATTATTATTATTATTATTATTATATTTTATTAATGACAAAAGGACGACCCAAAAAATCTGAAGCCTGTTTTGCTGAGCTTATAAGTTCTTCAAAACAACTTTATAAACACCCTCAAAATGTTTGTTGTTTAATAAATTATAAGATCTTAAAAAAAAAATTCTTACAATTTATAAGCAGTGAAAAAAAAAAGTTATGATATCCCGATTTATTTCCTCACCACTTCCACCATCCACTCATTCCATCTCGAAGCCTCTAACTCCTCCCGCATCCCTACCCACATCTAACTCAACACAAAATAAAGAATATTTTGAAATAAAGTGAATAGTGGAATTTTTTTTAAGTATAAAAATTATTGTGTGACGTTTTAAAAATAGAAGGACGAAGTTTATCAGGGGTTAAGGGTATAACCTTAGCCAAAGGGTCCTTGAGCTCGTTTTGAGATCTTTATGTGCTCCATAATTTTGCCATCGGATGAAGTTGAGCATGAGTGGGGCCTGAGTCCACTCGAAAGAATCACACTCGTTACAATTTACAAGAAACTTTGTCACAGTTCACTGAATTTAGTTTTCATTTCTTCACATATAACACATGCCAATAGCAACATACTAATATGTAGTGTATATAAAAAAAAAGAAAAAAGAGTGTTGCTACAATCTTCAATCGACGTTACTGGTCAAAGGTTCTCCAATTGGATCACACTCTATCCCAAACTTTAACATAGTACATTGCAAGAAAATGAAAAATTACCAATGAAATCAAATTTATTTATAGAATTTTCAACAATAATTTTTATTAGTAGAATCGCATATATCTTGTCTACAAAATTTTCTAATTATATAGATATTTTATTCCTCAACCTATAAACAATTTACCTATGAAATTAATTTTCTACGTATTAATTATTTACAAACAATTTGCCTACAAAAATTTATCCACAAACAATTTACCTACAAAAATTTCGTTAACAAATTCTTTATAGGTAAGAAATGAAAATTTTGTAGGCAATATGTTTTCTTGTGGTGGTTTCTACCTCGTGTGTGTGTGTGTGTGTTTTTTTTTTAGTATTCCTTACAAGTTAACTATTATCTTTGTCCCCAAATACTTTGAACACTTTACTATTCATCTCCTACAAAAACATATAAATTACCCTTCATTCCATTAGTAGTTATATACTAAAACAATTATTTTTCTATTCACTTAAATTAAATAATAAACTCTTATAAAAAATGAAAAATAGATCAAGATCTTCATTAATTTATTATTTGAATGATAAAGAAACAATATTGGTGATTCTGTTGATGTAAGGGAGGGACCATATAGAGATGTAGCTATCCAAATAAATATTAATATCGAAATCAAAGCACTCCATATTATGTTCACTGCATTAGTCTAATTTCTTCATCCACTTAATTAATTAATTGTACTATATTTTTATGTGCGTGAAATGGGGAATTAATACTCAGTGGGTTCAAGCTGAAATTTGTAACGCATCTAAATGCAAAACCTATTATCTATGGATGGATGCAATTTCGTCTCATGACCTAATTAAGTATGATTATTAATTAAGTCTATGCATATTTAGGTTTAGGTACGTATATACATAGACTTTTTCTAGAGGGTCCATTAGTTTTAGACTTTATTAGCCAATTAACTAGCCGGCGATCGTGATATTTATAATATATTTATGTTTATTAAATTTTACTTCTTACAATAAATTAAACTGATTGTTGATGTATATTTGATTTTTTGTCAAAAAATGGAAAGATGATATAATATTTTTTAAGAAAGAATCTCAATGGGAACCATTTCTTTGATGTTGGCTAGGATTCCATGTAAGTCAAACCAAAATCCCCAGTTTTACATTGCATGTGAAAATTCCTACTATATTTCTATATTGGTAAGATATTGGGATTAATTTATTTTAGTCACGGTTTTGAGTTTGGTCCCAATCGTTTCCACCTTTTGATTTTCGTTCTTTTACCCATAACAACAAATCACATTACCAGTTATGTGACTTGCTATTGTGGGTAAATAATACAAACTTATAGGACCAAAATTTAAAAATGAATACGATCAAGTCTAAACACAAACTCATGACAAATTACAGGACTGCAAAAAATTTAATTCCTAAGATAATTATGAACTTTTTCTAAAGATCAAACAGAGAAATCGATTAATTTGTAACAAATAAATTAAGCGGAAGAGTATGTTATAGATACTTTCATGTGGGAATATTGTTATATTCGACACTTAACTAAATTGTTGAATTATGTGTTAAAAATATGCGATTGCCAGTCTGGTCAGGTCAAGTATGTGGGTGTAGTGTACTGTGTACATGTGTCATGTAGGGCCAATCCTACGTATAAATTACAATTCTGCATTTTTCTTCTTTTTTTAGCCCAAACGAAACGTTGAACTCATTTCGATTGAGGGGATGACTGATGAGCAATTGATCATATAATTTCTATTTTCATTTCTAAGATACTCGCATTTTGATAAACAACCACTCACATCATTACTCATCACACTGTTTTTTTAACTAATCTGAAACAGGTGTTAAATTAATAAAATATATGGACACAGTAAAGCCTCGTGAATCACATGAATATATCTTTCTTGTATAAAGAAATTAGTCCAATAATTGTGGTCACGTTCACATCACCTTTTTTGTTTTATTTAATTATTTGGAGCCCCACTGTTGGGGTTTGTGACATGTGATAAACCAGAAAAATAATAAAAAAGCTAGGTAGGGCCCGCGGCCTGTTTTTTACTTGTATATTTTGATGGATCCATAGCAAAAAGGTGGTAAAATCATGTGGAGTTTCGTTATTCTTCAATGGTTAATTTGGGGGAAGCATGCCTGACATAGGGTAGCAAGACATGGGCTTCTAAAAATGAGGGGAGCAGGTAGATGTTAAGCGGAAGTTAAATGAAGGGAAATATATGTATATAATTTTTAGAAAGAAAAAAATATATAATTGAAATGGATGTAAAAGAAAAAGATGCAGAGAAGATTTTTATTTAAGGTGGGAATTAATGGGTGGTACATGGTGGGTTGGGGGTACAGGTGGTACCTGGTTGCAGTGAAATCCAAAACAAAACAAGACAACTTCATCCACATAAAATTTGGTAGATAGCACATAGCAATAGCAGTATAGTAGTGAAAGACGGAGACATTAAATCCATATAAATATATACACCATTATCGATCATAAAAATCTCACCCACACATGGCCTGGGTGGGACATGATGGTCTACTGTTTGCATGTGACACATGAATTATCTATCTTAATTGAATTTTTCATTTCACACCTAACATCATCATCATCATGAGTTAGTTGCCCATAGGAAGGAAAGGAATCTTAATTAATTTCTCAAATAAGCTCAAGCAAAATGATTTATGCAACTGCCTGAAAGATCTCTTTCCATTTTGAAGCACAAAAAACACAGGAACGCATTTTAATTATATATATTTATATACAATCCAGCAGGCAGGCAGGCAGGCAGGTTTATTTGAGCTAACATATACTGGAACTTGAGTTATGTACATATGTATGAAGAGAACAATAATTAATTATATAACGGCCTTAATATATAATTTAGTTTAATTCCTAGAGAATGAAAAGCAATGCAGATGAAATTTAGTAGTGAGATAGGGCGGCGCAATTATTAAAAATTGGATGAGTGGTGATGTAATCTGGTGAGGAGAGCATTGGTGAGTGCTTTCTCAGATCTCAAACCCTCAGGAAGCCTGATGACGACATCCTGAAGCATCAAATCGTTGACGCAGGACATGCTGGCGTGGTGCACCGGCAATTCCAGGTCCCGGATGGCATTCATCAGCCGCGCCGCCGGGTGGTTACTCCTACCCGACTGCACCCTGATCATTCCGTCCATCCCCACGATCTTCACTTCCACTTCCACTTCCCCTTCCACTTCTGCGGGGCCCACCTCCTCCTCATCCACCACCACCGAAGTCGTGCTTTGGTTGTCCCCTGCTGCTGCCGCCTCCGTCTTCACTTTCTTGCTCTGCTGCTGCACCTGTACCTGCGCCTCCAGCTCCTCCACTTTGGACTTGAGCTCCTTGATGTAGGACACCGCGTCCGACAGCAGCGACGCCTTGTCCATCCGGGACACGTTGGGGACCACCGACCGCAGCGCGTAGAACCGGTGGTTCAGCTTCTCCCTACGCTGCCTCTCCGCCTCCACGTGGTTGAGAGGCGCCTCCCGCCCCTGGTTCGGCTTCCTCCCTCTCTTCTTTGGGAGGCTCTTCTTCATGGTCTCCGCCACAGCAGCAGCAGTACTGTCCACAAAGAAGTCGGAATCCGAATGGTCCGAACACTCCTGCTGCTGCAGATAAGATAGCAGCACATGTTCCGACGGAGACTTGGGCGCAGCGAAAGAGATGTTGGTGGTGTCAGGCGCAAGGGGGGGGAGGGCGTCGGTTGTAGAATCGAACAGAGACTTGACCTGCTGCACCAGATTCCAATTCTCGGCGATGATAACATCGGACCCCAGCTCCAGAATACCATCGCAAGTAGGGATGCAGACCATGGTCTGCATCCCGTGAAGCTGGGCGTCCTTGGCGCGGCCGCAGTTGTAGAACCTGAGCTGATTCCCACCGGTCAACCACACAAGGGAACCGGAGTTGAAGGCCTTGCCCACCACCCCCTCCCCCACCGAAATCGACTGAGCCAGCGACATAACGTAGAACCACTCGGCATCCGTGACGTCGCCCCCCTCCCCCTCCGACGACAGCTCTCCGATCAGGGCCTGGATCCCTCTCATCACTTTCTTCCGTTCCGGCTGACACCCCGACACCGGGTTCTTCTCCTTGGTGCCTTGAAAATGGCCGTCCCCCCAGCTCAGAAACATGCGCCCCTCCTCGTCTTTCGAACTTTGCCATAAAATGGCGTAGGCCCACCACTCCGCCTGGATTTGGAGTATGTACTGAAGCTTCTTTTGGAGCACCGGTACTGTCGGTTGTTGCTGAGACAGAATCGAAGATGACGAAGAAGACGAAGATACGATTAACTCATCCATCGATCGATCGCTACTTATTATTATTCGCATAAATACTTAATTTCCCCTGGGTGAGGGATGGATGGATGGATGGATGGATTGGCTAAAAGGAGGGGGAGAGTGAGTGAGGCTTTAAGGAGCAAAACTATTGTTTTGACTCTTCAGGCTGCAACTCTTTTTTCTTTTCTAAACTAGCGTGACTAGCCTGGTAATAAAAGTAGTTGGCGGGTGGGCTCGTTGGGAGGCCCCAATCTTGTAACACCTATATATACACAAATTCAATTATTCCTCTCTCCTTGTATTAATTCATTCATTGCTACTTATTTATTGTCTAATTCGAGACTATCCAAAATTTCATTGTACTATGCTCCTTTATACACTAGTATTTTGAATTTCTGTATTCACATCATGTATCCTTAATCGCTTTTTAGTTAATATATGAAAATTCATATAAATAATTAATTTGATGTGGTAAACTATATTAGGATACCAATCCTTTTTACGTTCTTTATGTAAATTTAGGAAGAAATTGATACTAAAAAGAATGGATCTAACATAACATAACATAGCATAATGTCTACTATCTCTTACCAATTAACATAAAAAAAAAATATTATACAAGATAAACGGGGATGAGATCCATTTCCAAATTATATTGTAATCCGCTAGTTCATGAATTATACTTTCGATGCATTGAAATACGAGTACATAATCTCCAATTTTGGCTTTAATCAAGATACTAAGATTATTAAATCAGGCCATGGATAATATATAAGGCAACCCACTTCACGGAATCTTAAAATATCTTTAGTTTGTCTAGCTCTTGGTCATACATCAATTAAATATTAAGCTTATTATATATTCAAAATTGTAAGTAACGCTAGATGACCGTACCAGCTAGTTAGTGCAACTTTAATGCATTTTGGGAGAAAACATGCATTTTTTATTATAATAATACTATCGATGCATTTATGGTCGGTAATGGTTGGTAAATAATATACTAACTCGATTATGTTTCTACCAATAAATAATATTCAATCATCCTTTTATTTTTCATTTTCCAATTTTTTTTAATCGGCTTCCAATAATTTAATAATATCAATTAGGAATGACAATAAGCCATATGCGCGAGACAATTGAGTTTTTGTTATTTTAAAAATAATACGTAATATAATTACCTATATATAAATTTTAGATTTTTATTGAATTTTAAGAAGAAATTGGAAACATGTTTATGTATTTATTTTCACATTTCAAGATGTTGATATAAATAGAATTTTTTTTATTTGAAATGTCATATATTTATATTATATTTTATCAATATTTCAAGAGCTAAAATATATTTATAAAATTGAATTATTGTTAATATATAAAACGGAGTATGAGTTCTGGGTAATTATAACATGGATCACGACGGGCAAATTAATTTGTCATCCCCAGTATCGAAGAAGCATATGTATAAATTTATTTTCACATTTTGAAGATATAGATTCAATACATTTATACTGAAATAACATATTGTATTTTATATTATGTTTTATTAATACAGTGACCAGGGCCGAGAGTTGAGTAACATGTGTATTTTCCCATGCACACACGTGTGCTAAATTCGGTTTATTAAATAGATTCTAAACAATATTACTATTTGTATTTCGAATTTTAAACAATTTCAAAGTTCGATATGTATATTCACTCAAAATGTGCATGTTCCAACTCATTACATAAATACAAATAAATGCCCTATAATCGTCGTTTTCTTTATGTTATCTGGAATCTCTGCCTATTTTAAAATCAAAATAAGAAACTAATTAATGAAAATAGCCACTTGGCAAAGAGTAAGTCATGCTAAATTTTCAACATTATCAAAAAACGCATTTTAGCTTCACTAACAACAAATTTCAAGGACCATGTTTCACGTGTTTAAATTCTCAAAGAATAGGTACAGTCAATGCTGTTGCTGAATTGCTGATACAGATTCAGAATAAAGTAGTGCTATAAGTCATGTCCACCTCCATGTGAAGCAATATTTTTATATACTCCCTGCGTTTGAGAGATTTATCTTTGCATTTTCAGTTTTTTTTTTTGTTTAAATATAGTATTAAATGTGTAAAAGGTAAAACAAAAATGTAGACAGAGTTGTGGAAAAACACTTATACCAAATAAAAAAATTTAACCTTTTGAATGGAACAAATAGTAATAAAAAAAAGGTGTAAATCTTAAAGTGGAATGAACAGGTAAAATAATTCATTCAACAATTATAATTATGTGTCAATATCACGTTAATTTGAATTATTTGAGAGTAACTTGAATACACATGTCATTTTATTAGAGAAGTTCATTCTTTCGAAAGTATGAATTGTACAGTTACCGTAAGTAATTCATATAGCACTTTGTCTAAATTTAAACTTTGCACCTTTTGAGTAATAATTGTGATGTTTGACCAACTAAACCAAATTATAAATTACTATGAATTTTGATTACCCATTACATTTAACTTGAGTCTAAGAAAATTTTAGTTTGCTAATAATTTAAATAAGTAAATTAAGTATATTTATTCTACCATTACTAAATTGATTAATTAAATTATACAAATTCTAATTTTGTGAAATTTAAACATATATCTATTATATTTGAGAAGTTCTTATTTGGATAATCCTAATTTGGTCGTTCCAAATTTTCGAAGCGGAACAAATGCCTGTTTCAACTTTATAAGGTGGAATGGTTGGTTTTTCCAAATCTTTTGAAGCGGAGCAACCAATTTTTTATTTGAAAGACAGATCGTCTCAAGGGAGTGAGGAGGTGGAGACCATGAATAGGTTGAGATGAGTAAGAATGTGAGTTATGTGAATATAAATTTTATTTGAACAAAGTTATATGTGTATTTTCATATCAAAATAGGTAAAAACACCCTTTTTTTTTTTTTTTTTTATAAAATAGGTTGGTATAAGTTTTTTTCCCAATTGAAATAGGTATTTTTCATTCTATCCCTTAAATCAATATATTTATCTAGATTTGAAGATAAATAGATAGAGTTAATTATAATGAGATAATCTCAATCAGGTGGGCGGTCACTGGGTTCCTCACACTAACTAATCTAACTAATAACAACTAACATAAAAAAATAAAAAATAAATTCTCAACTCTAGAAGCATTCTCAAATAATGGTTGAGGGTTAGTTGAAAAATTAAGCGACGGACGCATCTAATCTATTTATTTACGTTTACTGGGCCTGCTCCATCATTTATTAGGCTTAGGTTAAATACAGTTCCATCTTTTGTTAATATTCTCTTTTCAAGTTCAAAAACTTTTCTTTTTTGAAAAACTAGTGAATTTCCTTTCAAAAAAAAAAAAAAAAACTTGAGAATTTTTAGAATTGTTTTTGTTAAAATGCAAAAGAGAAAAAAATAAATAAATATATATATACTTAAACATATGCATTTAAAAAAAAACCCAAAAATTGTTATGCTTTTGGAAAAAAAAATCGAATATTTTTTAAATAGAGTATATTAACAAAATATAAGACTGTATATAACTTGGGCCTTTTTATGTTTACTAGCCCTGCTCAATCATTTATTTATGTATAATGGGCCTGCTCCTGGGCTATTGGCCCACTCACAGGTCACAAGATTCGCTCAACTAAGCACAGCTTCTAATTAATTGTCTTGACAAAGGTTATTTGCACAGATACTTTTACTCGAGAACATATTGAATTGAATATTTTTTTAATAATAAATGTGATTTATATTTAACTTAAAATTTATATTGAATTATTAAAATATATACGAATACTCGAATAAACCATTGATATATATCTTTAACTTAATCATATTAATTAAATTAATTTTATCTACACTATCATCATGACTTTAAAAGTATACACAGGCGAATAGTCCTATCCAACATAAATGTTTATACCCATGAGAAAGCTCCCAGGACATATAAACATTATACATAAGAATGTAAACGAGACAAGCAGTTCGCAAGTTATTCGTATTTTGACTCAAAAAATATTTGTTCGAGTTCGTTTGTTAAGTTTCACGAGCTGAGCTCGAGCCCAATTTCAAGCTCGATTATTTTATCGAGCGAAACTCGAGCTTGATGGTATTCGATTCGAAAGCTCGTGAACAGACTCGTTTACGGAGCTCGCGAATAGCTCGCTTATTAAGCTCGTGAACAGGCTCATGAAGGTTTATTAAGCTTGCGAGCAGGCTCGTTTAATTACTTTTTTAATTGGGATAAATATATTTTAAACCATTAATTGTTTTTGTTTAGCTTCCGAATTAGTTATGGATTGCTTGGATGATGTTTTTATTATCATGGACTATTATGTTTTAATTAGACATATATAAAATGTGTTATTTTTGTTTATTTGTTAAAATTTTAATTAGTTTTTCGAACCGAGCCTTTCGAGCCGAGTTATTCGAACTCGAGCTCGAATTTTGCTTGATTAATTTGAAAACAAGCTTTTTTTTAAGCTGAGCTCGAGCTATTCGCAAGCTTAATATTTTACACACGAGTCGAATTCGAGCCTAGAAAAATACAAACTAACCGAGGTCGAACATGATAGTATTCTGCTCGTTTACCTCACTATATACATTTCAATTCAAATCAAAGATTATGAATAATTTGAAATATTATGAGTTATAATGAAAAGTTAATATAAATTAAAATTCTGGATAAAAGTGGAGAGAAACTGGTTAGATTAAAGTTGGCATAAAGGCCACAACAGTCTTATATAGAGGTTGGTAATGGTAATGGTAATGGTAATGAAGGTAAAGGTTATATAATACACACAGACCCTGGGCTCCTGAGTTAGGTGCGTAATCGACCTACAAACACAATTAGTACCTGAGCTAACAGCATCACTAATTAGCGTACACACAAATGAATAAGAAATGTATTTTCCTGTTGCTTAATTTGAAAGCGGCGCGGTCCCAGCTTCTCTGCTCTTCTTAGCTATCTTACTCAACTGGAAAACAGGATGGCGGCACAGCTTTTGCACGCCTCTTCTCAGACTTAGCCTGTTTAGTATCCCCTCTGCTTCCATGTATTCATCATCATATTCTTCTTCTTTATCATCTTTAAAAGTATGCCCCTGCCCCAATGTCCGCCTTTTTCTCATACCACCAGGGGACATCCTGCATTCAAGCCAGGCAGCATCAACATTTGATGTGATTTCGGCTCTTTCCCGATGTGTTTTGAGGATGAGGGTCTTAAGAAAGTTCATGACTTGGACGGCGTGGATCAATGCTGTTAAAGGATCAGCCATCTGCATGCGGATTTTATTGACTGATTAATTGGAAAATGATTATGAAGAAGAAGAAGAGAATTAATTACCTGAGTCATGTTGGGTGCAAAGACCATGGCAATGTTTCTGGCGTTCATCTTGTTGTAGTGCTCATGCTGGATCACATCAACCATTAGATTGACTGCCCAGTCCAGTAATGCAGCTTCTGTAGGAGGAAGCTGCTGCTTTATAAGCTCACTGCACTCTTGTTCAGTGTTGCAATGCATAACTTGCTCTGGTGTTAAACAATCCAGAACACCCGACGGAAGTTCTCTAAACCACGCCTGCACCAGCACCAGCACCAGCACCAACCAATTTGAATAATTAATTAAGCCCCCTTGATGCTATAAAACTAGATAGCTTACCTTAATCAAGCCTGACAAGCAGTGGACGTCAATTCCGTGTGGAACCACTCCTTTATTCAGCTGCTTCCTAACATTTTCTTCTTGTACATTGTCGGCAGTTATTCGGAAAATTCCTTCTGCCTAACAATACAAAATTCTTTCTTTGTTAGTCAGTCAGTGGAGTGAATGTTAGTCAAATTAAGAATTATATATACACTCACTTGAAGGCCGCCCTCAGAATACAAGCGGCTTTGCATCCTGAGAAGAATTGTGGGTACGCTGTTTCCCCTATGGTCATACGAACACTGCATCGACTCTGCAGACACTCCAAAAACACTAGCACTGCACTCAACATCAAATACCCATCAGCCCAACTAACCCTAACCCTGCCTCATGAAATTAAATTCAATTAATAATAGGAGGAACAAACAAACAGTTATGGCTGTTAATTTCTAAAAATCTTTTATCTTAAATTGGGTTGACAAAAATTAAATTAATATATGCAATGCATGTATGAGTAGTAAGAATGTGCAACAAAATAAGATTGAGAATTGAAAAGTGACCTGGCGCTGGGGGGTTTAGGAGGGAGATGAGGCTGGAGATCGAGTGGAAGGCCCAGAAAGCCATTAAAGCGGTCGAAGGTAACGTGGGAGACGTGGCGGACGTCCGTTGGCCAACCAATGTCCACGTCCTCCGCCGCATCCACAGAGCACGTCACCAGCGACCTCCGCAACGCCGCCGCCACAACCCCCAGCACCGAAAACTGCATTTTACCACGCGGATTCGACTTGTTAAACTCCCCCAAATACCTCTCCTCTTCTTCCTCCTCCTCCTCTTCTTCCTCTTCTTCCTCCTCCTCCTCCTCCTCGTCTCCGTAAAAATTGGGGGAAGGCGGCATTGGCATTGGCATTGAGTGAGAGCAAGACCTGGATCGGAAAAGGCGGGCCATATGCAACACTGCCAATTCCACACAAACGCTTAGAATTTATTTGATGAGATTGGGACGATGAAGAAGAAGAAGAAGAAAAGGCATTTACAGCATAAGTTATTAATTGTAGTGTGATAGTTCGGGTGGGTGGGGATCGAAATGTGGATGGATATTGGAATTGTATGATTGTGGGAGTGGGTGTTTTCAGATATGGGCAGCTAAAATTGAGAGTAATGTAGATATATATTTACAAAACAAACAAACAAATATTAATGGTTTCTTCTTCTCTTGGTTAGACATATATATATTTATGGGCACTTACATTGATGACAACTAATAAAGTGTTATAGCTATTCACTCTACAGATCTACTTCTCCCTCCCATTCCCAACTAGTTTTACTGACTCACGGATTAATTAAAACCCACTCAACCAAGGATCCACTTTGGAAATTTCTTAATCTTTGCTCTTCAAATCATCCATCCCACTTTGGAACTTTCCCGCATTTCCAAAACATACCCCTCCCTTCCCTTTTGAATTTCACACAAATTTTAATGTAAATCGATAAAATAGCTTTTGAGGAATCAGTTTACCTGAATTTGATAAGGAAAAACATTGTTATGATTAATTTTTTGTGACATAGGTTTTGGAGTGGAGATGACTACTCTTTATTTCTATTTTATATGAATCCATGTAAACACCCCCTATTTTGTCACCGATTTTGCTTGAGGTTTTTTTTTTTTTTACAATAATTTAAACGTTTAGTTGTAATAGTATAAAGTTCAATCTCCAAATTAAATTAGTGACAAAGATAAATCATGATTTTGTAATTTTCCAAGTTAATTTATGCCTAGATAAGCTATCTCTTGCATGCTATCGATGTAAAATCAAGTACTTTCTTTATTTTATTTTTAATTCATTTGTGAGGCCCAGATACCTTTATTCTATCAACCATTATTTCACTACTGAATATAATATGGTTTTAATAACATTGAATGACAAACCTGGTTTAGAATAATTTGAGGTTTGACGGCATTTTCCAACGCCACCGCGGCTCCACCAACCGTGATTAATAAAAAATATATATCTCCATTTCTTCAACACAATATAATAACTAGAATCTGAATTTAATGGTGCAGCAAAAAAAATAAATGCTAAACAACCATGCAGAGAAGATGAAACAAATGCAATTTTGGTCAGCAGGAGATTCAATCTAATGGCCCATATTAAATATACTTCATCCCACAGTTGATATTGCACCGGCGAACCCGGTACACGGTGGAATGATTCTTTTACAATAATATCATATCAGACTTTGACTTGAGAGATCGAGAGACGAGTGTACTAAGCGCTTCCCCACGTGTCACCCTAAAAATACACTTGACATTTTAATTAAAATATGACCATTGATTTTTTTATGGATCAAATTAATATGAACATTGAACATACCCCTGAAATATGAATAATGAATTTAAGGATCCTATTTCAAACCAATTAATGTCGAACAAACTCTTAATTACGTTTCGTATGTTTTGTTTTCATTAGTTAAAAACGAACCATTATTTAAATTTTATTTGCTTTAAAAGTTTTCAGACAAACACAAAATAGAACTAGTACGACCGTTTTTGGAATCATTGGGTTCTTCTACTTCTACATATGTGAATTTTTTTTTTTTTTTTCATTTCTCTTATATATTCTCCTTTTAGCGACCAGACCAGCTTTATTTGTTTTTCGTTTGGTGACTTATATTCATAAGCAAAAACATATAGGCTTTTGCAACTTGCTGATCATGGAATTAATTAAAGAAAAGTGCTGCCAAAAGACTAATAATTAGTTAGTTAAGAAATCATGCGCACACTAATATATCGTGTACAAATGCTAGCAGAGTTGTCGAGTCATATTTTCATCTTATATTATACTACTAATTAACTGGCACCAGCAGAAACTGATTCCCGTTCCATGTGAAGATAAAAGAAAGAAAGTTAATTTGATTAATTATTAAAATTATAAAACTATACATTAAAGTAAAAATACCTCGTGATCGATCGATGGTATCCTTTTATTGCTACCGCACCAAGAATTTTGCTTACGTACACTAGGTTTTATTCCCCTTTTTCATTTTTAAAATATCTAAAAACAATAATCTCTATTCATATAAATTCTAGCTATTATGAAAAGAAAATTATATAAACAGAATTAATATAACAAATATATACGTCGGAATCATTGTTACTATGATTAAAGGCTGTGTGAACAGTGAAGAGTATAATAACAAGGGAAAAAACAGAAAGAAAAAAACAAAATTGAGAAACGTGTAAGTTTTGTTGGCATGATAAGTACCAATGCATAGTATTTAAATGAACACAGACAATAAAAATTTAGAGAAAGTGAGGTGTGGGTGAGGGTGAGGGTTTCTTAATTTTTTTTTTTTTTTTTTTTTTTTGAGGGCCACTAAATTATTGTCAACTAGACAAAGACAAATATGGATCCGTAACGCTCAATGTCTCTCTTTTCCTAATATTTTTAGTACTAGAGTTGAATACTGAAATGCACTCAACCCAGAACCATATATATATATAAAAGACACAACACATATAACCTCTTCCTAAAAGATGAACGACCATACACATCAACTACATAATCACACATGCATATGCATGATGAAAGAATTTCGCCTCATCTAAAAGTCCGAACTTGTAGAGAGGTTTAGAATTAATCCATTTAATTGATTCCCTTAACACTCCCCCTCACTCATGGGCCGGACTCAACTTTCCCTCTTTTGGGGAGGCCCAATGAGTGGACAATTTAATATGGGTGGAGGTGCTTTCAACGGGAATCGAACCCAGGATTTTCGTCCGGGCGTGAGCCTTGTGGCTCTGATACCATGAAAGAATTCCGCCTCATCTAAAAGTCCGAACTTGTAGAGAGGTTTAGAATTAATCCATTTAATTGATTCCCTTAACACATGAGCAAAAAATTACCACACGTAAATATAATTATATGCATACGCACACACCCATCAAAGCACCATAAGCTTAATTGCAAGAGGCGGTTGAGGCTTAAAAGTGACATATTTTTTTAAGAAAAATAAATTTTTTGAGACATATAGTGACATGAGAATTATATATATTATTGTGAATGTACATATAAATAAATTTTTATTTTTATTTTGGAGTGTATGAATAATTTTGGGAAGAACAACTGAAGCATTAATTGTATTAATAAGATGAGACAGAGGATGTAGTAGTATAACTTCACCACGTTGGTACATACTTGAGTTGTGCGTGGTGACACTTTGATGAGGGCCAGGAATTAAATTTTAGGTGCACGGGATCGATTAAACATATATTCAATGCTGTATGATGTAATGATTGTACACTTACTGACCAAAGTAGCTGACACCTTAATGCACCAATTTGTACCATTCCTGTTTATAACCTTTTATAATTTCTCCTCAAAAGTTTTGAACTTTTACATGAGACACAGTAATTCTTTCTTTGCATCAAGCTCTAAAGACTCGAGTTCATGCAAATTTTTTGGTTGTTATTAAAGAATGATGTGCACTTTTGATGTATATTCTTTTCTCAAATATTGCAAATTTTCATGTCAAAATAAACACAAAATTTTGTATGCACGTATGCATGCACTTGGATTTGAGTTCAATTTTAAATTAATTTTAACTTTTCAAAGTTCATTAATTAAATTGAATTTTGAAAAGTTAAATTCAAAATTCAAATACATCTTGTGCATTTGATTGCACACAAGAATCACTCCAATTTAAAAATTGATCTCAGTTATTTTGTATATGGTGCAGTCCTCTCTATAATTAAGAATTTAATGAGGCCATGAGACAGTGAAAATTTAAAGTATTAATGACATTGAAACACGGTTACACACAAGACTTACACTATTATTAATTATTTAATTTGATATATATTGACAGCCAAGATAGTAAAACAGAGAAGATTTGGATCTACACAAGAACTACTATTATTAATTATTAATCTGATTACGTATATATGCTTTGATATCCCCACACACACACTTTGTGGTCACATACATACTCACATGAGTGCACATGGGATGTTCCTTTCACCTTCTCCATCTATCCTCCTCACCTTACTTCTGCCACCTCACTCACAACCATGACTAAGCTTTTAATTAATTAATTCCATTTACATATATGCCCTATTTATATATTGCATCCCGATTTATGGGGACATGAAAGTTTAATGGTGGTTGTGGCATATTGATACGACTTACGCGTAGAATTCTTCGATTACATATATTATTTCATAACAAAAATTCGATAATAAAATATCAGAAGTTATAAAATATTTCGTAAATTTTGCGTTATCAAAATTCAATAGTGTACATTTTTATACAATTAAAAATAGAGTAGTAGCTACAATACAAGGATAAAGATGGATCCACAATATAAAATAAACATACAAATTTTAGAGAATTCTTTTGTGAAATAATATAAATTAAGAAGATCAAAAGAGGGGGATAACTTTTTTTTTTTTTTTTTTGGTTTAGGAATTGTAAGTACGAAAATAAGATCTGTTTTTTTGGCCTTTCATTAAATGATAAGGTATCAGAATACATGTCCTTATATGTATATGTAAATATTGTGTATTAAATATATTTTTATATTAAGCAAGTGAGAATGTAGAGATGATCTCGAATGATTGCTAATTGTTGAGTTTTATGAAATTAAAAATATAAAAATAACTAATAAATAATAGAAAAATAATTAGATGGCATTATTTAATTATAAAAAAAAGTTGGAAAGTTGGGAGGGGCTAAAACTCCCTCACCACACCAGTAATGGAGTTAATTGGCAGGCAAGTGTGTGTGACCCAATAGTTGGATTAATTGGACTGGACCGTTTTGATCCAACTCCCTCGCCACTCCACTAACTAGGCCTAGGCATGCAAACACCGCCCAACAATATTAATTATCATATTTTTATTTGGTATATATATATAGGGGTATAAATATATCATGTCGAGTTAGCCTTCTCGTTGAACGATTTGGGTCTGCTATTTAAATTTTAGATCTAAATCTGATATGTTATCCGCCGTATGCTTTTTTTAGAGATTTGGTCGAACCTTTTTAATAAATAGGTCCGACTCATAAACCTTTTAAGGGTCTTTTTAGTCATACTTCTTAAATTATATTCATAAATATATTATCGTAAAATCATAAAAATTAATTTTTTAAATCTAAGAATGAAGAATAAAAGTCATTTACCAAAAGATTATCAAATAATAGCACAATAACAATTCATCCAATAATATTTTATGTATATTTAATAATATTTTTATATGATTATATATATATATATATATTGAATATTTATTTATTATATTATATATGTATTGTATTATTATGCATTATATATTATATATTCATTAATATAATTAAATAGGTCAATTTATTGGGCTTAAAAGACTTAAAATAATTAAGTCTGGCTTATCTAAATAAATAAACTTTAAAAAAAAATCTAAGTTTAATTCATTTATTAAACAAGTCGAGTCGAATTGAGCTTTAGTTAGTGGACCCGTAGATCCCTATCGAATAACTTTTGACATTTTTTCACTGCACACACTCGATTCGTCCTCGTGGAATCATATATAGGCGATTTTCCGATGTTATATATTTAATTTTTTTGACCACTAAATGTCGATTAGATTAAGTGCATGCATTCTGTTCTCGGACTTCACCTACTCAATTGAAGATTTTCAATAACTCGTGTCAGAGTGTTATAACTTGGTCAAATTTTATACATCATAATCATTGAATTAACAAAATAGAAAATCCAATTTGCATGTAAGTACTGGGAATCAACGATCGATGAACATATATACTGGTCTCCGAACTAAAATACGTACACAGACACACACGTACATATATATATGTGTGTGTAAAATGTCATTTTAAAACAAAAATTTAAAAAGTGATGTGCACTTTACCCTAAAATAAATTATGCTATCAGTTTTCAAAAAGTACACATCATTTTAAGACAAAAATTTGAAAGGTTATCACACTTTATATTATATAGTCATAATGTTCCTATTAAAATGTGAAGGTAACTCTATATTATAGAGTAATAATATTCCTATTAAAATATGATAGTGGTAAATTTTTGTCATATATATGGATAGATAATGGACAAAGAAGACAATCAAACACTGTGGAATCACATGATCTTACATTTAAATTAAATACGTACACAATACATATATAACTACTACACCTAATTCCCCAGCAAACTGTCACGATGATGAATGTCTCCAACAGAAAGTTGTCCCCAGATCCATCATTAATTATCATTTTAATTATGATGGTGATGTTGCGGGATACATATATAAATAAATAAGTAATTAAACCACACATATTCCTTCATGTTGTTACGATATAGAGTACCAAATTTAATTTGCAGATAAGCATTTTCACGATAAAAGAATAAGTGAAGTTAAATCGTGATATAATTAAAAAAAAGATTGCGCAAAAGAATCCCCAATCAATCTTTCCAATTAAGTTTAATTTGCAAGGATCGATCATGTGGAAAATATTATATTATATTAATACACCAGGAATGCCTTCGAGCGAAGATCACACTTGACTCGAGCAATTAAAAGAAGTAGGCTTGCTATAATTTGCTCATTGTGAAATTATCAGAAAACTTACAAAACCACAACATGATTTTTAGGCTTCCATGTAAAAATCTTGCAAACAGTAATTATACAACTGATATTCATATTATGACTGAAAATCCAAAATCTGACTACTCATAATGTTGTTAAAATTCCCAAAATGAGGGTGATCCTATCAACTTTAGACCCACCACGTAAATGAATATGATGCATTAAAAAATTCGGCATTTAAAGACATATTTTACGACGAACAAAAATTGGTTGAAGTATATATTTGCGATGGGTAATTCTCATGACAAGTAAACTGTAAATATATATTGTGTATAATTCATATGGGCTGATGGATCCTCTGAGTCCGTCAATTTTGGGCAAGGATCTCGGAAATCTTCCAAGCAACTATTTAACCAACTATTTTTTTACTGTCTGTAAATTAATAATCATATTAATATATTTAGATTGATTTATACGACAAAACATAATTAATTATTATTTTCAGGTAAACTGAAATTGCATTTTTGGTAGAATTGCTAACAAATTTTAAATTAAAATTTTGTTTACAAAGATTTAAAATTTAAATTAAATTCCAATTTATAATTTATGAACAAAAGAAAATGTCATGGGCCAGTTGGTAAGATTCAAATACTTAGTGGGCTGGGCCGTCTAAAGAGAACCTCTTTTATTCCAAGACCATTGTTATTAGCACTAGCCTCTTTGTTAAATACCCTACCCGGATGAATACACTATCAATTTTTCCAAAAAATTGATACATTTTCGGCAAAAAATTTCGAAAATAAACATAAAATTCGATTTTTTTTTTTCCGAAATATTGTGAATTTAGTTATTTTCGGAAAAAATGAAAGAATTTCAAAAAAAAAAAAAATGAAAAAAATTAAGTGTATTCATCCGGTAGTGTTTTTAACAAAGAGGCTAGTGCAAATAACCTGCGCCTTATTCGAAATATCTAATTCGCATTTCTCTCAAACTGTTGAAAACCCGAGTGAGGAGATAAAGAAAGCCCACCGTTTAATATAATCCTCTCAGCCAGGCCCAGGATCCATGCATTCATTCATCCCGGCCTTTGATTTAAGTGAGAATAAAATATTGAGACTAATTAGATTAAATGCATGATTTCTATTATCTAGTATTTTATTGTTTGTATGCCAACAACTAATATTATATGATAAGAAATAAGAATAGTAGATAGTCAAAACTTGATTTGTTAGTAAACTGCTCCCAACATCAAATATAGCCAGACATGTACATGCCTTCTTGTTAACCTAAACATGCCTTCCATGGGCATTGAATTATATATTAAAACGTTCTAGAAATTAATGACATGACTTTACTTTAGACCTAATTCATAGTCAAACACCTCATGAATTAGAAAATCATATATTAATTTACAATATATAT
The DNA here is from genome assembly GCA_947034835.1 of Ballota nigra. Taxonomy (NCBI): domain Eukaryota; kingdom Viridiplantae; phylum Streptophyta; class Magnoliopsida; order Lamiales; family Lamiaceae; genus Ballota; species Ballota nigra. Next base: position 104,828,213 of record OX344724.1, on the reverse strand, counting down.
AAAAGCATATCTAGATGAAGTTATACTGTCAACTACATTAAAAATACATCCATACTTATCTAAATGTGTGCATTTATATATTTTCCAAAATACATAATAAAATAAAAATAAGTAAATTAAGGTTCAACAGAAAAATTAAAATAAATACGAATTGAATGTAATAAAACTTGATAATTTATAGACATTTTGCACCTTTTTCGTTTTACCAAACATTATATTAAACCCATAATCAAAATATTTGAGCTACTTTTTAAGTCTTAGATTTGAAACTCATAAGTTACGATCAATTTTTTAGATAGAATTTATTCAAACGGAGTTTTGCTCGGATTTAAAATGAATTCTCCTTTAATAGACGGTAGATTATGAACCTCCCGAATTAATTGGATACCGAATATAAAGAAAATTCAAAATATTTGTGTATTTAAAACATTGAGCACATTTATTGGTACATATATATAATACAATGCAGTTTTTACATATTACTATTAGTTGACATGATATGAGTGGTGTACGTATATTATAGGTTCAATTTTGTTGTCGACTAGGGTCTTTATAGGTAGCTTGTAATATCACATAATTGTTGACATTATTGTTCATTTAGGTCGAGTTTTCCAGCTCAGCCCATTTCAATTTTAATTTTTCCCACCCAATTGTACAAGTATATAAAAAGCCCAACACCTAAACAAAACTCAAATATATATTCTAAGGGAAACACTACACTAATCTAGTTTACTATTTAATTTATTGTTTTAATATTCTTCTTATATGTTATTTATACATATTTATTTGGTTGAATAAATTTCATTAAATATATCTAGAGTATGCATTAATCGGTTGATTAACTAAATGAGAAATAAGTCGAATCAATAGACATTGTGAATTAAAACTTAATCGACTGAAATACATTTGAGTTGAACTTTAACTCGAATGGGATGATTAGGTTCGGTGACTATACTGATTTTCCAACTTGAAATTGATCTTGTTTTCTTGAAGGATTGATGGGTGTTGCCTGCAAGTTTTGAAAAAGTGGGTGTGATCTAAGTTCATTTATATTTGGGCGATGATTAAAACGAGAAATTAAATAGTGAAAAAAATTGGGCGTGTGAAAGTACATAGGGGAACAAGATTTGCAAAGATGTGGCATGACCATATGGTAAAAGTCTAAAATTTTGGACAAACGTCAATTAATTAATAAATGTAATGGACATTTACGATCTGAGATAGAAATTAAGCAATATTGCTAGTCATATTTGTCAATATTTTAAATATACAATCCTATATTTACATTGTGAAACTTGAATGTCTTATAATCTAAAATTTATCAATAAATATGATGATATTTTAATTTTTTAATATAACATCAAGAACATTCAAATGTGTGCCTCCTAAATTAATTAAAAGATAATCTTGCTTAAAACCGTGCACATAAATTGTTTCATATATTTGACAACATAAAGTTCAATCCAATCCAACCCGATCCGACCCAAATCAATTCATTTTCATAATAATATTTGATTAAATAAATTTTGTCATATACACTGATTTTGTGAGACAATTTTACTAAAAATAAAAATTTCAATTTTCCATTCACACCAATTAGATAATTTCCTTCAAATATTTTCTTTATTTAAAAATAATACAAAACATTCACACTTGTTTCATCGATGTGTGTGGGGGATATAGGACAGGACAGGACAGGAGTATTAGTATGTCTTGTTTGGTCTCGCTAACCAATTAACCTACTTTGACCCCAAACCCAATTGTCTCTATCCAAATTGTTCCGCCGTATTATTACACATATACACTCCCAAACTTGCAATACAGACACAGAAGCGTATATTTAATTTTGTTTAATCCAAGTATATATACATATATTCAACCACTGTTTATCGGGAGAAAAAGAAAAAAGAAAACAAAAGAAAAGAGAAGAGAAGAGAAGAGCACTTGAGTTGACACACGCTGCTGCTGATGGGGCAGTGCTACGGTAAGACGATCCCCACCGGAGATAACGATGGGTACCCGACCACCATCATCACCGCCTCCGCCGCCGCCGCCGATCCCTCCCCCCAGGCGCCGCCCCCCAACGGCGTCAAGAACACTCCCGCGAGATCCTCTGCCGCCAATAGCCCCTGGCCGAGTCCCTACCCCTTCGGCGCCGGAACCCCCGCCGGCGGCGTCTCCCCCTCCCCCGCTAGGTCGACTCCCATGAGGTTTTTCAAGAAGCCATTCCCTCCGCCCTCTCCGGCCAAGCATATCAGGGCCTCCCTCAGAAAGTTGGGGGGGCGAAAGAAGAAGTCGCCCCGAGAGGGACCCATTCCGGAGGACGCCGCCGAAGAATCAGAACAGCAGCAACAGCAGCAGCAGGAGCTAGATAAGAATTTTGGGTATAATAAGAATTTCGGGGCAAAGTATGAGCTGGGGAAGGAGGTGGGTCGAGGGCATTTTGGTCATACTTGCGCTGCCAAAGGCCGAAAGGGCGAGCTCAAGGACTTGCCTCTCGCCATTAAAATCATCTCCAAAGCCAAGGTCCTCCCTTTCTTCTCTGAATTATTCTCAATCCATGTGCTCCTTAATTTAATTTTGTTTCAATGCTGAAAACAGAAACAATTATGTAAATGTGCTACTCAATAGGTTGACCATCGATAATGATTGAGGGTTAGGCGTTCTCAAAATTACTTGTGGAAAAATATGTTCTTTGCTATTGGGGGATAAATCCTAGTATGAGTATAAGACTTCCACTTTGCCTAAGGCTATAACCCCTGTAGCTTTGCAAAAAATTATTCGTTTTAGCTTAGGCCGCCACGTGGTTGTAATGCGAATTGTACTTGCCTAAACAGTCTAAAATTGATATCTTAGCTAGTTAGCTGACCATAAATGGTATGATTGATCAAAGATGGAAATGTTCTGTTCTTGGAATACGTCGTCGGCATGGGTGACAAAATTTGAAAGAATGCAACGTTTGGGTGATCGCGAATGTAGTCTGCTCAGATAGAAAGCAGAGTTACTGAATTAGTTTAAGAATATGTGAAGATTGGAATAGAAATGGAGCTACAAAATTGAATATCTCAAGATTGGAATAGAGCAACTGTTGAGGCAAGGGGAGGGAGGGAAGGGATTTCAGATTATTCTTTTCCCATGAACTATATTTGTTATGATAAAAAATATAGGGTTGGCTTACTTTCTTTTATCACAATGATATCTTGATTAGATGATTCATTTTCCTTACTGGAAAGATTTTTATTCCTATTTCTGCAGTGAATATGGTTTTGTCATGACTAAAGATTCCAACTTTTGGAACGTTAAATGAAATGAAAAGAATTGCCGAGCATCATAACTCACACGTCTTAATATCTTATACAAATTCTTAATACATCTCACAGTATTTTACCTTCTTATATATGAATCTATCTTATGGTAACATGAACTGGATATATAGCTGAGTGAGCTTCTTTGGCAGATGACGACTGCAATATCTATTGAAGATGTTCGCAGGGAAGTGAAAATTTTGAAAGCTCTTTCAGGCCATAGGCATCTAGTTAGATTTTATGATGCTTGTGAGGATGCCAATAATGTGTACATAATAATGGAGTACGTATTCCCAATTCCGTTATGCTTCTTCTAACACCTTCTTTTTGTGTACATACTTCAATAAATGTTGAATAAAGCATGCAAATTTTTCTTGCTCTTTTCTTCCCACGTGGACCTTTGTATCCTTGTTCTTTGCAAGAAAAATTGTCGTACTTTCCTGGTTAAGTTTTGCAAAAAATCTATAGTTTCTAATGTAAAATATATATTGAAATGATTTTATATCTTTCATGTTATTATGTGATTTCAAACTACAATTTAAATTACAATGTATTCATTTTTCTTATCATTTTATTAGGAATTAGTTTTTGGTATGATTTCGGTATAAGTTAATTGGGAAGAAAATATCTTTTGATAAAAACTGTTGTGAACCCACTTTCACGTGAACTCTTTTTCTTCAAGTACCAATGTTATGTATGCACACTATCACTATTTAAAACTCAAGGGTTTTTAAACAGTGATAGTGGGTATGCATAACACTAATAGAGTGTATACATAACAATTATACTCGAAAAAGAGAGTTCACGTGAACCCGGGTTCATAGGGGACCTACTCATATCTTTCAATGGGAATGTTAGGGCAAATTGCACTTTAAAAAGGTTGTTGAAATGAAATTAAATACATAATAAAGAATTCGCTGCACCAAAATGGCACAGCTATAAACTCCATTTTTTTGGGCTGAAGGACACTCCAAAACGAGACTAAACTCCTATTACCAGCCCCAGAGTTTTGATATTCACCGAATTCAGTAATTCCCTCAGTGTGACATACTATTTTTGTCTACTGGGATTTTTATAATCATTTTGTCATCCAGAATGAATGGTCTGTCTGTCTTCAGTGTTTTGAATTTTTTATAAAGAAATCTCACTAGAAGAAATACATTGAAGTTTGATTCCTGACTTTATTTTACACTAGAAGAGTTAGAGAAAATCATTTAAATGGTTAAAATAATTCCAGAACATGTATTTACAGTGGTAAGTATCATATTTAAAATTGGGAGGTGAGTGTCGTTGAGCCAGCTACATTATTCGTGCTGTGAGTCTTTAAACCACTCGAGTATATAATTTTGATATTAGCTCTTTCTTTCTTTTCCTATAGGCTGTGTGAAGGTGGAGAACTGCTGGACAGAATACTGTCAAAGTAAGTGAGAAATCAGTTCCCTATTATTCAATCGTGCAATATATTAGAGACAAGAGAGAGATAGGGAAGCAGAAAATTCTTTTCTCTTCTAATTTAATCCATCCTTTTGATGGATGCATCTAACACTTATAATGGCTTATTCATTTCAGAGGTGGTAGATATACAGAGGAGGAAGCAAAACTTATAATTGTTCAAATTCTTAGTGTCGTTTCATTTTGTCATCTTCAAGGTGTTGTCCACCGGGACTTAAAACCTGAGGTATGCAGTTTTTTTTTTTTTTTTTTTTCTTCCAAGCAGTTTGTTATATCGCTTGAATGATTAATTAAACTTTCCATTCTTGATGTTGTTGTTAATACCAATCCACAGAATTTCTTATTCACCTCTAGAAGTGAAGATGCTGATATGAAGCTTATTGATTTCGGTCTTTCCGACTTCATCAGGCCAGGTATCTATTTTGATGTTGGAGTATTTCTGCTTTTTCTTTTCCCTTTTGTCTAATGCCTTTTCCTAACCAAGAACTGCAATTACTCAATCTTGTTGTGACCATGAGAGATTTTTATTCCACTTGAACAAAGATCGGGCATGGTTGTAACTTGTAAGGTGAAAAATTAAATGCTAAACAGAATTAAATTGCAATTCTTGTTTCTATGCCAATTCACTTGCCTCTTATAGCCTAGCTATTGTAGTAAAGTTGCAGTTTTTGATGATGTTTTCTCGAGTCGCATTCTAACTGTAACAGGACATATATATATATGCTGGCTGCTTTAGTTGATATCTTCCTGTGGATTTAAGAACATATATGGAAAATTCCATTCCATATATGTGCCTGTCGATTTAAAACTAATTTTCCATAGTTGTTCTTTGGACTATTTCTTAAGGTTTATTTGTTTCTTGTGGCTTTGATGTTTAATTAGTTCTTTCTTTATTCCAAAAAGTTTGTATCTCAAATAATTGGAGTTAGATTTGTGGGTATGTTTGGTTTCAACTTCATAAATCCAGCTTGAGGATTACACAAGCAAAACTATGTTTGCGGATTCAATTTTAGGATTTTAAAATCCTACCCTATATCTTACATCCCATCATTTCATTTGGTCCCACTCACATCCTCTCTCTGCTCACCTCTTTCTTTCTCTCCTTATTCACAATTCCCAATACCACACATCAATCATTATACAATAATTCAGTCATTATAAACAATACTTTTTACAATATAATAACATTATTATCGTCTACTTTTTTCACAATCCTACCCTATAAAATCTCTACAACTAACATACTTTTTACTATTTTCAAGATTTCTTAATCCAAAGATTTCCCAAGCCAGATTTTCTAAATCTCACCTAAGCCCGAACCAAACATAGCCTTAGTTAAGTCTGCAAGGCTATGTTCTTTTTGGGTTTTGAAAATTCGGATTTGGATTTTGGATTTTAAAACTCATTCTAGTTTGGGTTTTAAAGTTAAGTTTTTGAAATCCTAATCCTACAACCCTATAAATAACCTATACAACACTCCTTTGCTTTTACATCATAAAGTTAAGACCTACCCTACTTAAAACCCAAAAGGAACACAGATTTGAAAATCCAATGGATTTCAAAAATCACTGGTTCTCAAAAAGCGGTTTTTAAAAGTCACTTAAAACCCAAAAAGAACATCACCTAAGTGATGTTAAACTTTCATTGCTTAACATGTGGATATCCCTAGAGATGTTCTTCTTCTATTGTTCCAATGTGAGATTATAGTACAGTATCTCACCCTGGGCATTCTTCTGCTGAATATTGTTTGCTTTATGCGATGGTGTTGTGTGTGCAGATGAAAGACTAAATGATATAGTGGGAAGTGCGTATTATGTGGCACCTGAAGTTCTGCATAGATCTTACAGTGTGGAGGGTGATATCTGGAGTATAGGTGTGATCACGTATATTTTGCTTTGTGGAAGCAGACCATTCTGGGCAAGAACAGAGTCGGGCATATTTCGTGCAGTTCTGAGAGCTGATCCCAACTTTGAGGACATGCCTTGGCCATCTGTGTCTCCTCATGCCAAGGACTTTGTAAGACGGCTTTTAAACAAGGATTACCGCAAAAGGATGACAGCTGCTCAAGCTTTGAGTTAGTAATCAGCTCCTCTTGTTTTATTAATTAGCCTATGCTATAATTTAAGAATATTTAGCAAAGAATATACTGACTGATGTATCTTGCTAATACATTCAGCTCATCCATGGTTGCGAAGCGAGAGCCATCCAATTCCATTAGACATATTGGTCTTTAAGTTGGTGAAATCATATCTACATGCTACTCCATTTAAACGTGCAGCACTAAAGGTATGTGTTTCTTCTTATGTAAGTTTTGATGATCAAAACATAAGCTAATATTGATTATGGTGATAGGCTCTTTCAAAAGCACTGAGTGATGACGAGTTGGTTTATCTTAGAGCACAATTCATGCTTCTGGAGCCTGGAGAGGATGGACGGGTCTCTCTTGAGAACTTCAGAAAGGTTGTGAATCTGGCTGGCTGTATTTCTTTTATTTGTTTTGGTGGTTAGGTTTTGTGTTTGAAGTAGAATGTATGTGGTGCAGGCTCTTGCACGGAATGCTACTGACGCGATGAAGGTGTCGAGGGTGCCAGATATCCTACACGCGGTGGGTCACCCATATTTATTAATCATGCATCTTCTCTTGTTTAAACTAACTAACTAACTAACTAACTGTTGTTGGATGGGATGGGATCAGATGGCACCGTTGTCGTATAGAAAGATGGACTTGGATGAGTTCTGTGCAGCTGCCATAAGCACATACCAACTGGAAGCCCTTGAAACCTGGGAGCAAATTGCTTCCACTGCTTTCCAGCATTTTGAGCAGGAGGGTAACCGAGTAATATCACTTGAGGAATTGGCGAGGGTAAGTAATTCCCTCCTTACCCTACCCTGACCTAATTAGTTAGTATGTATGGTAATGGCATAAATATTGGGTTGGTGGATGCAGGAGTTAAACGTGGGAGCTACTGCTCATTCTATGCTGAGAGATTGGTTGAGGAGAGATGGGAAGCTGAGTCTAATGGGGTATACCAAATTTTTGCATGGCTTGACGCTTCGTAGCTCCAACGTCAGACATCACTAATTTCAACTACATCTCTCTCTTATATACTCCTCCTACTCCTACTCCTACTCCTACTCCTACTAGAATTGAACTACATTAATTGATTTTTATCACCCATTCCTGTCCTATTCAATTCTGCAGGACAAGAGACTAATGTACACAATATCTCCTCTTTTCTTCTCTTCTCTTCTCCTCTCTTGTCTAGCAATAGTAGTTTCTAAGTATTTTTTTGGGTAACTTTTCCTGCACCTCAATTGCATGCGTAATTAGCACGCATCAATACTCTCCTTATATAAATATCCTTTTCTTTTACAATAAAGTATTGTCGTTTTGCACTACTTAATGTTTCATGCATGCATATGATCAACGAGGTACTAATTGTAATATTATTTTTCTTTGTCTTCTCCTTATTCAGCTCTTATAGCATTTTGCTTAATTTTTATGATTTCTTGTTCCTGGGAAAAAAGGCTAATTAAGTACAGAAAAATAGATTTCTATACTTAATTTGCTCACAAGTAGAAGTAGTACCTGCCATTTATAATCCATACTAGCTCCCACTCACTCAACTTGTTTCCTTTTTCTCCAAATTAACTAATTAAATTCCTACCTAGACCTCTATTTTTGTATTAATCTTATTAGTATGTCTTAATCCCTGTGAATTATATTATATATGTTACGACTCCACTATTTCTCAGCTCAATTGTTTACAATAATTAATTAGTTAATGTGTGATTAATGATGTTTTATGGGCGACCACTACTCAATAGCAGTAGATATATGTAAATGTAATGCATGTTCCCCACCGCCACGGTCATGGAATATGGATTAAGTAGAAATTGTAGAATCCTACGTCTTAATTAATGTATATATTCTCACTTAATCATGAATTATACCAAATTATATATAATATCATTGTTGTGGAGGATTAGTTGTTATATTATCATTAGTGCAACTGGTTCACACACTGTTACGCTTTATAGACAGACAGGTGCACTGCACAGTCACAGTGAAGAGAGAAAGAGGAAGGAATCGGTAGGTAGCTGAAACAAATGAATTAATTAATTAATATCTACCAAACTAATTAATTTTATATATAAGAGATGCTGATGAAGAGCCAACAATTAATATCAGCCACATTTATTTATATATATATATATATATTACTCTATTTAAAATAGTAATTAAGAACAATTCATTTGGGGGGAAGCATATAAACTACTTATATATTCTGTGCTTCTTATAGAACCAACACTTTTGCCAAAGTAATAATTTTGTGTTGAATATGTATGCTATGGGTTTCTCAGTTGCTACTACATTCTATCTTTTCATAATTCCTACTTCAAAAGCTGATAACGGAAACAATTTTTACGTACATTACCACGGTCATTATAAGAAACTAGATTATTAGTTATTATTAATATCAAATTCATTTCAAGCGTCTAGGATATCATCACATAACTTAATAAAATAATTAATAATTAAGTCGAACCAACCCCTTCAACAACTACTTAAACTTTATCACATAAGGGTATAGGAAATTCTGAATATTAAATTTGTAGTTCATTAAATTACGTAAATGGTCTTCATAATAATTCAGTCAACTAATTGCTCATTTAAATTATTAATGAATTTTTTTTTTTTTTTTTGAAATATATTGTATTATGCATGGCTATTACTGTGTTATTTTCACCGCCATAATTAATTAGACAATAAATTGTGAGGCAGGGACAATTCATTTGCACCGAATAAATTGTTAAAAATTTTGAAAAATTTTCAATACTCTTGGAGAAAGTGTGCATGAGAAATTAATATTTAAAATTATTGTAACCAAAACCCAAAAACTGTGAAAGCAAAAACATAGATTTTTATCTGCATAGGAAAAAGAGAGATGAGGGGTATATAAGTAAAAACCCACATGAAATTTGTAAAGTGTTATAAATGTTATGCCACTCTTTCCACCTAAAATTGATAAAAAGAATTCTTAAAGTTTGTCTATTTATTGTTTAAACTATTTTTAAATTTTAAATTAAAAAAATAATTTGCACCCTAAATAACTTATTTCGTTAGTTGATTAATATTAACACCATCTTTAATTATCTTCGTTTTTGCGGGTTAAAAAAAATTCAGCCAAAAAGCTTTTATTCCAAAAGTTAACCGGTATAAGAAATACCCATTAACCCCGACAAGCACTTACAAATTGAATGAAATTTCACCGAGAACAAACTCCAAGTTCTGCTCTTTATGTCTTCATCATATGATACTCCAAGGTGAATTTTGAAAAACTATTTTATTCCTCAATTTACACAAGACCCAAAAAACACATATTCAAATCGAATTGCCCAGCTTCTTTCTATTACTACCATGTAGATACCCAAAAGATGAAAATGCAGTTTAACTAGATTATGACTCATTTATGGAATAAAATGCACTCAACTAACTCTAATTGATTCTAATTCCCATTCAACTTAAAACCTTTGAACCAAAAAACCCTATAAAGAAAACGCTAAAAGCTAAGAGCTCTTTGCCAACCGGCATCCAACCCACTCACCTCAAAATTTAGACCCAAAAAAAGAAGAGGTGACTTAGATTTAAAAATTCCTCATGAAACATTGAGGATTATAATTAGTAAAGATACGAATAGCAACACATTTGATTTCTATATTTAGACATGCAAATTACACAATTCTAAATTACAGAGAATCATTTGAAAGCAGTTATAACCACACACAACGCCCTGATTGTTAGTAACAAAGTTCAGCAACAACTTGCCCTAAACTTTTTATGTTATAATTGCATGCAAACCATCAGGAGTAAACAACAAAAATTGTCGAGAACAAAAAGACAAGGAAACCAGCACATATAATTTCATCGTGTCGTGCAAATAAAAACATAATGCTCTAATTCGAATTAAAAGGTAAACAAATAACTTGAATATATCCAAATATAAACCAAAAAAGGCTGGAATTGGTCCATAAAAGCCAACACAGTTGAATTTGGAACGTTGATGTATGCAGTCATGGGAGCAGCAAGAAAGATATATTGGACTAGAGAAACTGCGCGTCTACTTAATCTTTTTCTTTGGCCTCAACTGCAAAGAAAAAATCAAATAGGCTTAGCTCAATCCCGGGGTATATATTATTAAGACATCAATGAAAATAGAGATCAAGGAATCAGCAATGACCTGGTTGCTGTGTCCACACTTCTTCTTCCTGCAGTTAACAGCACGTGGATGCAGCCGCGCATAGCACCTGCAATAAAGTAGTAACACATAAATTTTAATGGTGTTTCAAGCAAACAATCACGTTTCAATTAATAAAACCAAGAATTAATGGGCTTGAACAATGTCTCAAAGCTAAGACTAAAATCTAATTTTAAAAAGGAATCATTAATTTTGATAAGGTACACATAATTGATCTGAATTTCACTAAAAGAATATTTTTAACCTTCAGAAGAATACAAGTTTGATCTTGTAATGCTACTGGAAACTTAGGGTGAATTCACTCAATCAAAAGTAAAGGACCAAAAGTGAAAAAAGAAAACCTTCCAGCTTTATCTAATTACATAGCATAAGTACGATACACAACACGTTCAACCCTTCCTACTCATGGGATAAGGAAACAAAGTTATCCAATATTGACAATATCACTACCCTGAACCCAATCAACTCTTTACCCTCTGTCCCTCTCCAAGCCTCCTAACCAGACACTATCTTACACAGTTCCTATTCATCTCCAAAAATAGGGTTGTGATGGGAATAATCCTAACAGATCAAGATGAAGATCATGCAAAGTTTACGGCCTATATATGACCAGAATGCAGAAACCAAATGAAAATCAAATAAAATCAACAAGATGATAAATCACTAACACTGATTCCCCCACCAAATGTAGAAAAACCTACCCTGGTTCTCCACATAATAATTTCACAAGAAAACAAAGTTAGCTCATAAGTTTACCCAATACCCCAGGCCTTAGAATTGTACTTCAGAAATAGGATATGATCAGAATTAAAATTATATGCAACAATAGTACAAAAGGACTTGTATTTCCCATCTATATTTCATTGGTGCACGATAAAAGAAATAGTGGGACAATTCTTAAATAAACCAGTAATATTAAATCGAAATGCCAGAATTAGTCATGAATTAACAGAAAACAACAATAAAGAAGGTGCAAAAAGAAATCTCTCTTACTTCCGGCAGATAGTCTTGTCCTGGTTGTATTTCCTAGCCAAAGCCATCAACGAAGGCTCAATGATTCCTCCACGAAGCCTCAAAACCAAATGCAACGTGGACTCTGCACAAATTATCAAATCTTAATCAATAAAATCCAGTACAATAATTGAAGCTTATGGTCCACATAAAGCTAATTATAACCTTTTTGAATATTGTAATCTGCGAGTGTACGGCCATCTTCCAACTGCTTTCCGGCAAAAATCAAACGCTGCTGATCCGGTGGAATTCCTAAAAAGATCATAAATTATTCAAAATTAGATAAAATCAAGGAACTACCAGACCCGGAGAAGATTGTTAAGGCAGCAAATGATACCTTCCTTGTCTTGAATTTTGGCCTTGACATTGTCAATGGTATCGCTCGATTCGACCTCGAGCGTAATTGTTTTCCCGGTTAGGGTTTTCACAAAAATCTGCATTTTCTCCCAACTCAGGTGTCGCCGCTCCCACCGATAAAATGCTAATAACAAAGCGTTTTTCTCTACTTATACGAAGCCTGTTAAGGAATTAGGGTTTTTCTTAAATGGGCTGGGCTGGGCTGACCTGGGGCCATTTAAATTCTTTTCAGGCGTTGAAACAAATATGACTAAAAGGAAAATGCAATTGGGCTTTAGTGTATTTAAAAAAAATAAAAAAAAAGAGAGAGGTTATTTGGATCGTTAAAATAACTAATCGACAGAGCCTTCCATTTGTGTGGAGAAATTGAAAATAAATTAATAGTGACTAATAAGTAGTTTGAGTACAGTTACAAGTCAGATAACACTGATTCATCTATTTTAAATATTATGATTGATAAGTTTTTTTTTAAATATATAAAAACAATATCTACAATTTTATGGTTATTACAAACCAAGTTTAAGCTTTTAACTATGCTCTCGAATCAAATTACAACCTACATAAATAACTTTGCAATAGAACAATATATTCTAGTGAAAACAAGTACTCCCTCCATCCATAGAATATAGTCCTAATTGTCTTATTTGATTGTCCACGAAAAGTAGTCTTGTTGTTTAAAATGGAAACAATAAACTTTATCTATATTTTTCAACATACACACATAATATATTTAAAATAATTAATTTTGTACTTGATGTGACACTATATTCTTACTTTTTACATATTATATCAACTTTCTTAATAATCGTGCATAAAACAATAGGATTATATTTCATGGACGGAGGGAGTAATACTTTTAACAAAAACAAACACATTTTTCATACACTTCAATTCATACTCTTTAGTAAAAATAATTTGTACCCTCCAAAAATTAATACCTTTAATAAAAATAACTAATATCATTTAGTAAATAATTCATATCCTACAAAATGATTTATATATGAAGTAATTTCACTCTATATAGGGCAAACTTAATTGATTTGAGAATTTAAATGTTTCAAAATAAAAGTTAAGTCATTCTTAAATCGAGTTGTGACATGCTTCGAATTTATCGAATCTTCAACCTTTCTGAATTTTTGGATCTTTTCTTGTAATTACCGTAGTCGAGATAAAAATCAAGCATTAACTTTAAGGAAATAGGAGGAAGAAACAAATCCGGTCAACATCGAATAATAATCATTCTCATGTGTCGTTTTCAAATCTATTAAATGATAACCCATTAATGAAAATGGGGGAATATATTTTTTCTTTTCTTTTATCTTTATTGATGCCCGACCAAGGTTCCTACTTCCTATTGCAACTGATTTTAAGATTTGTTCCCAGTTTTATTGGATGATGACAAGGCCTAATTGTATGGCCAAAATGATAAACTGGCTTCTTTTTTTACTAAGGTTACATAGTTAATTACTTGTTCCAAATGATCAAGTTTGAGCTCACTAATGGAATCCACTTGGACTTCAAATTAATTAGATACCCACTTTAATTGTAAACATCAACGTCCATTAATCACTTAATTTTTCTCTCTAAAATAAAGTCATCACATATATACATATACTACTAATTAAATAATTTACAAGACTTAAGAAGATGCCATTGCCGATTACCTACCCATGAGACAAAATGCTGACACCAACTTTTCCATTAATCATGGCTAATATAATTAAGTGGGGTTTTACAAATTAAAGTTGACCTCAATTCAGTCAACTGGAATTATATCTTTGCGGCTAATATTTCCCCCTTTTTTAATTCATTAAACAATTCATTCGCCTGGCTCTGATGTTTCAGTGGTGGATTTCTATTATTATGTAAATTATGGTAAAATAATTTACGCCGTAACATAAAAATATAATAATTCCGGCACTTTGTTCTTGCTGGAGACACACACACATAATTAGATCTTCTATAATATAAATTGAGGTAAATTTTCAGAAGGGAGAAATGGCTATATCTTATTTTATTTCTTGCGGGTATTGGGTAATTATTAAATAAGAATTTCATTTTAAAAGGACTCAATTAATTATTTTAATAAAAGGAAATAATCGAGGCAAAAAATGGTGTCTTTGATTTGCAAAAAACAATTTTATGTTAAATTGAAACCAGTCATATGATGGGATAATGGTTTGACCGAAATAATAGAAAGGGTTAGATTATGGTTTGACAGAAATAAAAAGATGTGAGGGAAAATATTTGCCTTTTGGAAGTATTTTAGAGCTGGAGTTTGCAAACATTTAATTAATTTGCAACTCATGTGATTCACTAATTAAACAATGCAAGTGAGCTCAAATAAAATCACTTTTAGGACAGTGAGGTCATTTTTATATTACCTTAATTTCAGAAATTCGTTTTCTTTATGCATGAGTTATGGTAAGCCTATATATGTGAAGATAGCGTTAACTATTATTGTAGTAGTATGAATATTCTGCAAACAAATCAAATTATTTATATATAGACACACACCAAAACATTCTTCACTATCCAATCCACACAATGCACTAGACAATATTATCAATTGTCCTAGCTAGACAATAGATCTGCAACATATCTAATTAAACATTTCCTAAAGAGGAAAGATTTAAAGTGGATCATGGGAGCCAATTTAATCCTTGAAAATTAACAACTGTTTAAGTCAAAGAATAAGTGGCAAAATAAAAGGGCCCATGGAACTGCAGAACCTGAACATGTTCTTCAAAGATTCAAACTTTGAAAAAAGTAAAATTTAAGTCAAGAATCTTCCCCACTCCCATCCCCAAGACAAAATCATTCACAAAGAGAATTTTCTCAGATATTATACATGGCATCAAATCGTATCATTCTTAAAGTTTTTTCTTTTCTTTTTTTGTATTAGATCTCTTCTTTTTTATATTATATATAATTATTAATTATAACAAGTGGGTTAGGTCACTACTTGCCTACTTCAAATAATATAGTGCTGTTTCATGAGCCCAAACGAAGATGACGAGATTAATTAAGGTAATCCAATTCTAATACAAAACTAATATTTTAAGGTATCTCATTTCATCGTTGCTTGGTAAGAAATAATTGATATTTTGTGGACTACTAATCAGAAGAGAATATCATGATTAATTTGAGCTTTTCTTAGTTAACTTTAATTCTTATCTAAACTACTAATCATCCAGGTAATTTAGAACCTGCAGCATCATAAATCCTCAAATAATTAATTACTTGTTGACTCGCATGCTAATTAGTATAAGTCAACTTCTGGTAAGATTTGGTAGGCCATTTGATTATTAGTGGTCATACTCAAGATTTCAAGGCCACACAAAATGCATAATTAGTTCATTGCAATTTGCTAATTAACAACATAATATTATAAAAGAAAATTAAAAATTAAAAATTCGTAATAAAAATTATATACGACTTAGCTACGAAATTTTAACTTCACGTAATTATTTTTATTTCTCAACCTAAGAATTTCGTAGGTAATGTTGTATTTTCTTATTACCTTACTAATCAAGAATCAAAACGTAAACGTTGATGATTCGAAGTAACATTTTGGAATGCTAGCTATGAGACGTGTACTAGCTAGAATCATGTCTACAATTGTAAAACGTGTCTAAATATATATGAGACGTATATCATGATTGTCTTGTTGAAGGATATTTATTGCTGAAAATCTGTAGGCCCTATTTGCTTTTAGAAAAAGCATATGATTTTTCATATATGCTTTTAAAATTCAAGTACATTTTCTCACATTTGCTAAACATTATCATGATTTTTCACGTTAATACTTCCCCCATTTCAAAATAAGTGTCGTTCTAGAGATTTTAGAACAAATTAATAATTATAAAATTTGACATATATATCCTTATATAATCTCTAAAAGATCTATACTATTTTGACAATCTTTAATAGATTTGTTATATTTTAATATAATCCCCAAATATCTCTTATATTTTGAATTTGAATTCGGTGAAAATCAAGAAAAAATTGTGAAAAAATAGCTAAAACGACACTTATTTTGAAACAAACTTTAACCTCTAAAACGACACTTATTTTGAATCGGAGGGAGAATTTATTTTCCAGTGCTTAATAATATTTTCAATTTTAACTCATCAACTAAATATATACTAGCCATCCTACTATAATTTTCTTACTTTCCATTTTTGATCGTTTTACAAAAAATTTCTTATTACATAAAAAGTAAATTAAAAAACAACCGTCCATATATGAAAGTTGCTTAAGAGCCATAAGTCATTACTGACTGAGACCTACAACTCAAGTCGAGAGTCGAGATCAGGCAGGCAAAAGGTCCAGTTTTGGATTAAGTTCTTAAACAAATACCCTTTACTTTTTTACAATTTCTCTTTACTTTACACAAAAAATAACACGTGATCCGCCATATATTAATAAACAATACATTTTTTTAAACAAAACAATAAAAAGAAAGGATGAGAGATAATACATGTAAAGATATAAATATAAATAGAAGAGTATTTATTCCAACCCAAGCTCGGGCTTCAATTTGAACTCGCCTTAGATCTAAAAGAGTTTAGTGTGTCCGAGATGTGTAGATAGATTCTTTTGAAATATTACAAGTAGAAAGAATATATACCTCTTGCATAAAATGATTTTGTACATGAAACAAATCTTATTTACTATGTTATATGATTCGTGGATTTATGGAGCTTCATCACAATCATATTTTAATATTAATATAATCCAACTATACATGAAACAAATCTTATTTTACAACTATATCATATCAGACTTTCTCTTAATTCTATAATATGTTTTTATTTTGTAATCAAGATATTATATGTGTCCTTTAATTAAAAAAAAATTATATGAATAATGTATTCTTCCAATGGTAACACTTCATTGTCATTTAGACATTAATTTATTATTAAGGTTGTAATTGGACAGTGGTCCATAAAGCTTGCTTTTCTTACAAGTAACAAACCTAAGCTAATGGGTTAGATTGGTTGCAACAATAACTGTTTTAGCAATCAAATAATGACATGCTCAAATAATTTATAATTATGGTGGTGCAGATGAATTAGGCATTTGGATTCCCTCATCATCTTTTGTAATTAAAGTATTATATCTTTATAGTGAATCATTACCTGACACGGGACGATAACCGTAGAAGACAAACGTTCTTCGTACGAAAAGAAAATTAGGGTACTGAGTATGAAAATTAATCAAAAAGTGCGTCTACAATATTCGTCCTCACTATATAAAGGGGGCCAGAACAAGCCCTAAAACGAAAACGGAAATAAACATAATTGCCGAAAATAGAAAAATAAAGTCCCAAAATAGAAAAGATAGGCCCAACGCTGTCAAACGTTGGAATTTGGGCCCAGGACCGCGTACATCACCGCGCGGTGCGCTGTGAGTTCAACTCGAATCGTCGACCCGCTTCCGGAAAGGTATCGCAATAGCAATTCTGAGCCCGACTCCAAAAGTTACGTCCGTTTTGATTTCTGCCGACGAACACCCGAAAGCTGCCCGACCCGCTTCCGGAAAGGTATCGCAATAGCAATTCTGAGCCCGACTCCAAAAGTTACGTCCGTTTTGATTTCTGCCGACGAACACCCGAAAGCTGCCCCACATCATTACCAATAAAAAAATTCTACGAAATTAGAATTGCCAACAAAAAGTTTTTATAATGTGATTGTCTACGACTTGTCTACATTTCTTTTAATCATGTATACATTTTCATTCCTTAACTTACAAACAATTTGTATACGAAACCAGTTTGCCTACAAAATAAAATTTATAGGTAATTAATTATTTACAAGCAGTTTGCCTTAAAAAAAAATTCCCCTACACACAATTTGACTATGAAAATTATGTAGATAAATTCTTTGTATGCAAGGAATGAAGATGTATATATAACTAGAAAATTTTGTAGACAATTTCGTAGGCAATCTACACTATAGAATTTTTTGTAGCTATATATATCCACAAATTTAGTAAACAATTCTTTATTTTGTTATGGTATATTTTGAAAAATTATAAATCTATGTGGCACATGAATTTATATTTTTTTCAATGTAAAATCTTATGCATATCACATTTATCGCAATGTTGGATGCATATTATTTGTATTTTAAATAGTATTAATTATTTCATCTACCGTAAAACGATAGATATAAACAAAATCGTATTGAAAAATTGTCCTATATAAAGACAAACTCAGGGGGCGTTTGGTTCGTGGTAAGGAATGGGAATCGGAATGGTAATGATAGTAGTGAGGAATGGTAATGATAGACTTATAATATTTGTGTTGTTTGTTAGATAGTGAGGAATGACTATCATTACCATTGATAATGTTTGGTTTACCCAATTTTTTTAGGAATTAGATGGTTTTTTTTTTTTGAAGAAATATTATATATAAAAGAAAGACTAATTTTAATTTTTAATTACACAAGAAAATTAATTTTATTTTTAAATTTATTTAAAAGGCTAAAATTTAATATTTTATAATATTTTGGAGGAATGAAATCATTCCTCCCAAATTTGGGAGGAATGAGACATTCCTCACTTTCAAGGAATGAAACTATTTTACAAGGAATGAAACCTTCTTACCAAACATCATTTTGATTCCTATTCCCATTCCCCATTTCCATAAAAACATATATACAGCATACGTCACTATTTAAATCAATTCAAAGGATACTGGACACGTACTCACTCTATTATTTATTAAAAAAAATTCCCGAAAATCAGGGGTTGTTAACAATTTTTTTTATAAAAAAATAAAGAAAAGAGTTAATGCTGGTGAAGTGTATCGCGCGATGGATACTGAATAACTGAATATTATAAGGTGAAATTATGTGTGTCATCTTTAGTGTTTCATTCAATGTTTTATATTTTAGATGTATGATATATGAATTTTTCTTTAAGTATAATGGATCACCACAATTTTAATTTCATATGTTAGAAAATTCAGCAGGTGGAGTATAAAGTAAAATATAAAAAATGATACAAAAAAATTAAACTCGAATATTATACATTTATACTCATTCGGTTTAGGATTTCTACATACTGAATTGACGACACATTGTAATACGTGTATATTTTTTTTATTTAAATGTGTACACAATTATTTTTTTAGAACACGTAAATAATTTTAGAACGAATAAATAAGACAAATACGATAATAATTGCGGGACGAGGAGGTGATATATATTTATATCTAGGTGTGATGGCTGAACAGTTGTACTGTTTCAGAGTCCACACCACAACTTCAAATTACATCACTGTGTTACATGATTAAGCAACGAAACAAATCTAAGAAAAAGAGGTACATCTGACACTTGTCCCGGCACACCTCTTAAATTAAATCCATTTATCTTAAATTTTGTGATATCACAACCGCATCTAAATAGGGGTCACATAATATTCCGTGCTTAATTAATTTTTATTTTATTTTAAACAATATTCAATTCTCTTAACCAATTAAAAGTAATCCTATCCAGAAATTATTGAACTGGACCTCTTCTCTGGGTACCAAATCAAATCTCATAATAAAAATTGATTAAATATAGTTTATGATGATTAGATAGAATATTTATTCTTAATTACTTCTAAAACATGATAAATTTATTATTAAATCATTTTAAAATATAAAAACTAATATTATATTGTTGATAAAAGTTATCAACATCAACAACAATTATACTATATACAATTGACCCCGAACCTTGATACTCGTAGTAATATTTTTACATTTTTTTTATTAAATTTAACACTTTAAAATAATTTCATAACCTACCGAGAAAAAAACCAAGAGTCACTTCCGTTTTATGTGTCCAAATGAAAATCCCGTAATTCTTTTGCAAGCGTTTCAAGTCTTGATAGTCACATTGTAGAAAAAAACTACTTGTAAACAATTATTTATAAAATTGAATTACCAAATACAAGATGTTCTGAGAGATTGAATTATGGTAACAAACTATGTGCCGTATAAAAAAAATGAGTAATTCTTATGTGCACATAAATACATAGCATGTATTTGGATTTTGAGTTTAATTTCAAATCAATTTGAACTTTTCAAAGTCCAATTTATTTAAAAACCTTTGAAAAGTTAAAATTAATTTTAAAATTGGACTCAAAATCCAAGTGCATATACAAGAATTTGTAAAAAAAATAAAAATAATAATAATACCCACGTGTATCTATACAAGATAGGGGTGACCTACTTTTAATAAAATAAAATTTTATGGACCAAATAAAAAATTGGATCAAGATTTGTTTGTGCTTCTGAAGTTAATCATCAAAAGTCATGATGAATATAGATGAATCTTGCACATAAGAGATAAAAAAAATTGATTTAATTTCAAGTTAAATTACCATATTTCACTTAATTGTCATTTAATTCATAATTTTTTATAATCATAAATAAATCACCAATTTAAATAGTCTCCCAATTAGTCTCATTGTGTCGTTATCATAATTTTTTATATGTATTTATTACATTATATATATTAAAAATTAAATATATAATAAAATAACATGTTTAGGGCACAAAAGAGGCTCTAATTTGCAAGTGGATTTATATGAAATTATTAAAATATTTAGATTAAGTTAAAGTTGCATACATTTTGCAATTAAGTTTTAAAAAACAATTACCGAAGGATATATAAAATAGAAAAAAAAGACAGGAGGAAACTAAGGATAATATCCGGAAGATCCTCATGTTTGTTTGTTTTCTTCCATATCAATATCGCATCGATCACAAATCAGCGGCCGGGGAATCATTCCAACCTTTTCCACTAAATCTCAGCCGTCAACTATGTCGCAACAAAATTAAATTGATTAGATCCCACATATTCAGCTTGCACTTCACGCCATGCTAACCCTCTAATTCCGTACATATATATGTACCCCGCTCTAAATAAATTTCAACACCCCTACACTAACATTACTATGACTATCCTCATCACATTTACCAACCAACCAACACTTTTGCTGCGCGTCTCCTTTCATCAATTTATGAATGAAGGAATATTATATTTAAGAGTAACTCTCTTGTGCACTTGGTGTATGGTGCACTCACTTAACAATTGTACATATTTATACTGAAAAGTTTGTTTCAATTACACTGAAAAGTGTGGTTTGATTAGCATATGAGAGTTTGCCTATATTTAATTTGAAAATGGGAGTAAAAATTTATTTTCCACTTTACCTTTGGATGTATTGAATAAATGATTGTCTCCGTAATAGTTATGTCACTAGTGTTATATTCTAATTCTGGAAAAGTAATGGATAAAAAAAAGGTTTTTGGTTGTAACATGCGGAAAAGATTGAGGAAGATGATTATAAGAATTGATAAAAATAATCAAATGAATAATAATTATCTTATTCAGAAGGAAAAATAGTGGTGAAGATTATTTTTTATTCTCATTAATCACTATAATCACCATATATTTGTTCTCAATTCTATTGTCATTGAAGAATTCTCAAATCAAACGCTACGATAATGGTAATGAGGGTCGGGTAGTGTGCTAGGAAAGGGATTACCTTGGACTGTCTTGTTGATGATGAGATTATTTTCATGCACCCCGTTTCAATCTAGCCCAACCAATTAATTTACTTGTATGAATGAGACTACATGTTATATAGAAGTTGGATATTTATATTTATATTAGAGGATTAATGATTTTATAGGACTTCTAATCTAATTATGTCTTAAAAAGAACATGCATGGGTCTTATATAAAGACGAATCTCCATTTCTATATCTAAACATCACTTTGATTTGGATAGAATTATAAATTCACGGTTCATATAATATATGTAAAGAGAATTCATCTCATAAATCTTTTTGTCTGATTTTAGTTTTTCTTATATAGCAATTGGATTTGAGCTAATTAGGGAGCGTGCATGTGTTGTTCATGATTTTTTTCTATGTTTAATTTTAATCAAATTATTTACAAAAATGTATTGGATGTTCTATTTTACTAGTAATATCAAGGGGAAACTTCATCGACTAGCAAATGAAATTGCCTCTTAATATCTTTCCTTTCTTTTATGGAGGATTATCATTTTTTTTTTTTTTTTTTTTTGTGTTTTGGGAGTTAAGTGCTTCTGTTAGGTAGAGTATTAGACTGACCCTACTGCGTTTGCGAATCCAAAATCGGAAACTTCAGGCTAATTTCCACTTCTGATAATTGATCCTTAAATATTTCCACCATCTTTGGACATAATTAGGATTAGGGTTGATATCAAGGTGCGATTTAAACTATTGTTCTTTTTTCAATTTGCAACCTGTATTTTTTTTTATTAAATTACAATTTACACTATATAAATTTGATATATAAATGAAAGGACAAATATAACCTTAAATAAATATAGTCTTCGCAAAAAAATAGCACAAACATTGAGCTTAGGTTGAAAACAATTAAATTTATATAATACACGTTGTAATCTGATAAAAAAAAAAGTACAGGTTGCAAGTTGAAAAAAGAGAAATAATATAGGCAAATTTATATTAACCACTTAGGATTATACAAAAATAAAAAAATAAAAACACAATTGACATACCTGCTACCTTTTTTTAACACTCTTAAATTAAGAGTGATTTTATTTTTTTTAACTACTGCTTTAATCATTTATAATATATTTTGGAGAAGTTACTCAAATCTCCTTTTGAATTACGAAGAATTGATTGAGATTCATGACTTTTGTTGCATCTCTCAAATTAAAAAATACTATTGATTTTTTCTTTTTGCAAGTACACTCAATTAATCTAGAATCACTATACTTCAAACCACACTCTACTTTTAATTATACAAAACTCACTTTGAATTTGCAATAGATTTTCAAAACATACCCTTTATATTTTAAACTAGTGGTTTTTTTTTTTTTAATAAAAGAATATATTGTGTGTAAACCACATATATTTTATACACTTCACTCAAATTAATCACATTGACAACCAATAACCATAAGTTAACAACACGTTCGTTAGTGGGATTAATCTTCCAATAATAATTAAGTTAACAACACGTTAGTGGAGCTAATTTTTCAATTCGTTTCAACTTGCAAATGAAGCAGATTCCCAATTGACATATACGGACGTTAATTTATTTATAACAATTTGCAAAGCCATATCCATTCAACAATTAATAATCAATCCATTGTTAATCTCTAGTAGCGATGAATCGTTCCCTCAAAGTAGAAGCCCAAATTGATATAAGTTGTTTAAAATATGTCCTAAAATCATTAAAGTATAAACAACAGAAACATTTTGTGTTTGTTTTTGAGCAACCACTAGTACTAGTATAGTTGGAAATAAAATTAAATAGGGTCGAAAAGGGGTGCTATTTAGTACATATGACAAACAGTGCCGACACAGTGGCAACATCACCGATTTTGACCTTCCGAAATAAGAATTGGAATTGTATACCTATGGACCCAACACCCACCCTTATAGTATATTAATTTTAAGAGTATATATTTGTATATATGTGCAGGAATAACGACTTAGCACGCAAATTACACCCATTGGTGCAAACTAATAATTAAACCTATGACCCATCGTGTCCTAATCTCTTCCTCTCATTTCTAATTTTGTATCCAATATATACTGGCGGCGCAACATTTCCAGTAAATTCTCCCATCACTATTTACTCTATTTTATCTCAAGTATACTTACTATAAGACAATTAACAATTAAAAAAATATAATTATATATATAAATAACAGAAGACCAAGAACTACGACTAGTCCCATAATTAATTGAAAGGGCGAGACTAGCCCTCCAAAATATTAAATACATCCCATGGAATTTAAGATTAAATGTCCAAAACATGTTTGACGAATCCTATAAGAAAACTGATGTTTAGTGACAAAATCGATCTTGGTCATTATTGCTTTTATAGTTAAATACTTTTAGCGATAAGAAAATGATATTTAATGATGGGATATGTCACTTAAATAAAACACATTAAGACAACTATACAGAATAAAAAACAGGGTAACACAATTTTATCTTTTCTGTGAGCATAATATAATACATTTTAGTTAACAACTAACATCATTTAGATATACACTTGCTTAATGTATAATTTTATGTCTAAAAAGTATATTAGGTAGAATATCTTGTGCTGGAACTTAGTCTTGATAAATTATTAAAAAGAAATAAGAAATTATATATATTTGTGTGGGATGATTCATCGAATATGCTGAGGTTGAATTAACACGGAATGACATGATTTCCATGCAGTACATATTTATTTGATGCTAATTCTTAAGGTAATCTCTCTTAAATGAGTGAAACATCAAAAAGTATTTTATAATACTTAAAGTATTTTTTATTTTATTCCACGGAAATTAAATTGGTAGTATTACTCCACATGAGTGCTAATTAATAGAAAAGTATTAAAATGAGGTTATGTGTCTTCAGACGTATATTGTCATCCAAATTGGTGGACAGTGGACACATGATCTATATTGATTATTGACTTAATTTTTTTTAGCTCTACCTGACTTCCCTTTAAAAGTCGGGTAATCGAGATGAAGTTTGATTTTATATTGAGCGGCCGGATGAATTACTGAAATTTCCTATGAAGTTTGATTTCATATTAATTATTAACAATGATTTTCCTTTTTTTTAATTATATGAGCTGGAGTACTTTGGTCAACTCGTAATCCGTAAATAATCTATTTAAGAATTTCTTTTATTGGCAAAGTATTAAATTAATTATCATGTCATGATTAATGTGGTTAAATCTTTGTGTCATTCTCTAAAAAATAACTGACACATTGTGCAATGTTTTTTTTAATACTATTTTATAATTGTTCATTGGTTAGATCATTCTTCCAAAAATAAAGGGGGGAAGTTTTGTTTAGAATTTCAAGAAAAGGAATAAATAATGTGTTCAAGTTTCATTTTAATCCTAAGAAAAGGGCAATTAAGTAGAAGAACCATGAGTTGGGAAGGTTTATTTGTTTAGATTTTATGTGCATGACTTGAAGGTTTGAATGGTGACAAAGCAGGGTAGACAGTGAGTACCAATACGAAGGTTCATGGAATATGTGAAGACACAATTTGATTGGTTGCTACTAAGTGCATGCTTCATCTGCAGGTTAAGGTGAAGCATCAAGATCATTAAGCACTGCTTTCTTGTATATTTTAATTTGAATATGAATTTGAATTTGAATTTGAATATGAATAGAAAATGTTATGTAATTTAACAAAGTAGGAATGGATTGAATTAGATGATGTGAGGCGAATACAGTACTTATACCATGAAGAGAAAAAAGAAAAAGTGAAACTAAAATAAAATAAAATAAAATAAAACTAATCATAATTAATCCTAAAAGTAAATCCTCCTACTTACTTACCGGCTCTGTCCCTATATAAACCTCCAGCGATATTGCTTCATCGATCATTTCAAAAGGAACCAACCTTTCTTTCCGTATCTCTCTCTAACTTCTTCTTACAAACACACTCCTAGAAAATGGGGGGCAGAACAAACGTGGAAAGCCTCTGGCTTTTGGCCTTGGTTTCAAAATGCGAATCCCTCACTCCCTTGGACATCGCATTTCTCTTCATACTTTCCTGTCTAACCCTCAGCCTTATCTTCTGGGCTCACCCTGGCGGACCTGCTTGGGGCAAATACAGATGGGGAAAGCCCACTTCCCGCCCAATTCCAGGCCCAAAGGGAATCCCAATCATTGGAAGCATGGGCCTCATGACCGGCCTAGCCCACCACAAACTAGCCGCCGCAGCCGAAGCCGCCGAAGCCAAACGCCTCATGGCTTTCTCCCTCGGCCACACACGTGCCATCCTCACGTGCAACCCCGACGTGGCCAAGGAGATTTTAATCAGCTCAACTTTCGCCGATCGCCCGGTCAAAGAGTCGGCTTACCACTTGATGTTTAACCGGTCCATCGGCTTCGCGCCGTACGGCGTTTACTGGTCCACGCTCCGGAAGATCGCGGACGCACACCTTTTCTCGCCCAAGCAAGTCAAGGCTTCGGAGCACCACCGCCTGGAAATAGCAAATCAGGTCCTGGCGGTATTATTAAGATCTACACCTGTACCTATTCGCGTGCGAGATGTGCTGAAACGCGCGTCGCTTAACAGCATGATGTGCTCCGTCTTCGGGAGGAAATACGACGTCGCTTCGGTGGACCCGGAGACGGAGGAGTTGCACGACTTGGTTGATCAGGGCTACGACCTATTGGGCCAACTCAACTGGTCCGATCACCTTTCCTTCTTAGCCGATTTCGACGTCCAAAAAGTACGGTTCAGATGCTCCCGGCTCGTGCCACGGGTGAACCGGTTCGTTGGCAGGCTAATCGCCGACCGTACGGCCGACAGCAGCTCTGATTTTGTGGATGTGTTGTTGTCACTTCAGGGAGCTGATAAGCTGTCCAATTCAGACATGATCGCCGTTCTCTGGGTAACATTTCTTTTTATTTTTAATCATCCCACGTTTAGTTTTATATTTCATATTTTTCAATCTGGTATTACTGCAGCATCAGTCTCTTTCACTAATTCACTCCTAGCTTAATTATTTTTAGGTGATGTCCCTTTTTGTTTTCCTAAATATTTTTCATGTCAATTTAGCCGTAGCACTTATGATTTTGACTGCGGCCATCTATTTTTATGCTAATTAATTATATCCTAATTTCAGAATGTTTTCACAATTTTATATGCGTAAGCGACAAAAAAATTAAAGTGGTGCGGATTGATTCTAAAAAGTTTAGAAGATAAATATAAAAGAAAAGAAAAAAAATAAAAACAAGATTCCTTTAGAATATAATCTACAAGTTAACTAAAAAAAGAAAGAATATAATCATTAAGTGAAAAATATTCGAATGTAAAGCATGCGCATATACGTACCTCCTAAATATACATTATACTAAAAGAGAGTAAATAATTATTATTGCAGGAAATGATATTTAGGGGAACAGACACGGTGGCAGTACTAATAGAGTGGATATTGGCAAGACTAGTGTTGCACCCTGATGTTCAATCAAAGGTCCATCGTGAGCTTGACAACGTTGTTGGGAGGTCACGTGCAGTTAACGAGTCTGACCTAACGGAACTGGTTTACTTAACGGCAGTGGTCAAGGAGGTGTTGCGGCTGCATCCTCCGGGCCCACTTCTGTCATGGTCCCGTTTGTCGATAAGGGATTCCGTCATAGACGGGTGTGACGTGCCTAAGGGAACCACAGCCTTGGTCAATATGTGGGCCATCATGAGGGATCCACAAGTATGGAACGACCCCTTATTGTTTAACCCCGATCGGTTTTTGGGGCAGACCGGGTTCTCAGTTCTCGGGTCGGATACGAGAATCGCACCGTTTGGATCGGGTCGGAGGTCCTGCCCGGGTAAATCGTTGGGCATGAGCACGGTTAACTTATGGGTGGCCACACTTTTGCAAGAGTTTGATTTTGTGTGTGGTGGTGATAATGTGGACTTATCTGAGGAGCTAAGGCTTTCTTGCGAAATGGCTAATCCACTTATGGTCAGACTCCGACCCAGGCGTTCTCAAATATAATTTTAGTTACAACAAAAAGACGACAAGATTAACTATCAGCTGATGGTCAACTACAGGATTAATATATTTGTTATAGATTAGTATATAAATATTGTTCTTGCTGCTCTTAATTGCCATGTATGATACTCATGTTGTAATTTTTCGATTTTTACCTTTTAACAATTTGAAACAACACATGTCGTGTTCTCTTCAACTATATATGTACATATAATATGGATATGCAATTAATTTTATATGGAATACAAGTTCATTTAATTTAAATGATGACAATAATAATTAATCATTAAGGTGTAGATTAATTGTTTAAATTAATTTTGGAATACGAGGGAAGATATTTATGTTGGACCAATTATTTTAACGACAAGTAGTGTCGTATCATTGCACAGAAAAGGATCTCAAAGATCTCATTGATTTCAGGTGGAAGAAAAGGAGTGTCGTACAAATTCAGGTGTGTGAATTTCTCATTTGACAAGATAAGCTTCGTGGAAAGATGTTAAATTATATAGTTGTTGCAATGATTAACAGCATGATGTCTCTCTTATTATATAAAGTAATTAAGTTATGTATGACTCATTTATCTGCTATATCCTATTTTTATTTTTTAGTCACAACCACACATATGTGGTGCAAAGAATAGGGACTCATTTTCTATAATATATGTGAAGTCACAGTCAATCCATAAATTGGACACTGGAAATGATGGACCAGTTATTAAAAGTAATTTTTATTAATGCGGTTCTTAAAAAAAAAAACAACCACCATCCCTATTATATAGACTTATTTTTTTAATCGATGTCTCAATTGTATAAAATGATATATACAAAGTTTCACATTATAAAATGATGTACAATATATAACGATTATTTTTGTCTCCAAAGTATCAAAAGCAAGGGCGAAGGCACTTCTTTCTTGATAGCTTCACCATTCTAGCTGCACCTTAGGGGATCGAAGGTTAAATTTGATCACCAATTAAACAAATTTAAATTTTCTTGTAACATACAATTCAATTCGATTTACCACTTAAAAAATTGTTCATGCATAAACTATCAAACTTGCTGAAACTTAGAGTTATAAAGTTTTTTTTTGGTCCAATAACCTATTCACGGTTGATTTTTCATTCAAATATATTTTGCTATTCCAATTTCTAGTTTGGTAATCGAAAGAATCATCCAATTTCAATTTCAATTTTGCTGAAAAATCAAAATCTGCGATATTTCTTTACACGAGATTGTATGTGCCAGCCAAAATAGGGGGTTTCTGCATCTTGAGATGACATGGAATCTTAGTGTGAATTTTTAATTGTTTTAGATTTGTTATGTAAAACTTAATACACATCATTCATTTCTCAAATAAAAAAAAAATTCCACAAAAAGAAAAGGAAAAATAAACGTTTTCTTCGGGAATTCAAGTTTCTTTAATTAAAGAGCAACACTCGTGTAAAATATTTTACGTAAAATTATAAGATATTTAAAAATAGGCAAAAAAAACTTGTAGATTCTAAACGGGTTGAATCTGGTCAAATGATCAATATTTAAAAAAAAAAAACTGTGTTAAGACACGGATAGAAAAAATTGCTCCCAGACATTAGACGTGTGCCTATAAAGACAAATATATGTGTTACTAGCCCTTACATAAACGAGTACTATTTATTCTTATAGTAACTATAAGGACATAATGTGTTTCTTAATATATTTTTCATCTCTTTAAATCTATTTTTTTTTCACGTTTACCTGATTTTCATGTAGTAACACATTTTTTTCTATACAATAATAAATTTATGTTCATATAATAATATATGTTTTAATACAATAACACAACTTGGAAGCAAAATTTAATATTTTGGCAATTTCACCAATTCACTATATTTAAATTGAATATAGTGAAAGTATATTTATGTGAACGTATATTTAAATTGTCAACGTACGGCAAGGCAGTTAAAGATTTGTTGGAAACTTAATTAAGTGTGTGGTCGATCAATAATTGAACAATGGCTCCAAACTTATGGGCTGTAAACAGAAGACTTGAGAAGGACATATTTCATAGTTTTTATAAGCATGGCACATTTATTGGAGTTAAACTTCATAGTTTCGTCAGTTAACGGTTGATCATTGATTTCTATGACAAAACGGATGAACCAAGCGTGGACCAATTTTATTTTACGACCAAATATTATTAATTTCCAATTATTATTAATCAATTTTGATGGATACTCAGAATGTCGTCATTGTCAACGTGCGATCCACCAATATTTAGCCTTATAATTATAATTATGTCTAATTTGATAATACACTATATACAGAATTATTTATTTATTTATTTATTCCAGCTTATCTGAACACACGACTATATACCATCATTACACGTGAATATATATATTACTAGTAAATAATTTGTTTGAATAGTTCAGAAGTTAAGACAGGTACGTTTTGTAGGCGTCATTGCTGATTAAGGAGCAGTTAAAACTTACAAGACCCCTTTTCCTTGTTCCTTGATTATGTGGACTTTCGCTTTCGTCATGCTTTATACCAGTTCAATTCCTATATATACACCATCTTTTATGTTTCAATTATTTTTAATATTTGGACCCACAATTATGGAAATTCATTGGATATTGTT
Organism: Ballota nigra; assembly: GCA_947034835.1. NCBI lineage: Eukaryota > Viridiplantae > Streptophyta > Magnoliopsida > Lamiales > Lamiaceae > Ballota > Ballota nigra. Next base: position 104,797,668 of record OX344724.1, on the reverse strand, counting down.
TAACATTTCACATGTCATACATCGAAACTACGTGAAACGCAGAGTAAAACACCAAAAATAACACATATAATATCATTCGGTTTTATAAAAGTGTTAGTATATAAGAAAATACAATAAATAATTTATTTACTTTATTATAATAATTCATGGCTTAAAGCTTTACTTCATTATTAACATCACAATATCTATAACCTTAACTTTCATCGATGGAATTCAAGCATTTTTCATGGAAAAAGACTTTCTACCTGTGACAAAATTAAATATATAACCTCCAAAACTTTGGCAATCAAGATGCCATCCAGCACAGTAGACTGCGACCCCAAATCCAAGATTCAAGAGGCCTAATTTTGACGTCAAAATATATGTTTGTACTCATTTTAATTAAATGTGTAGAAAATGGAATTTAAAAAGCCAGTAATCCTCATTTCTATATATATAAAAAATGGATTAACAATTAAACATTCCTGAGTTTAATAAACCACACTACAAAAGAAGGTTTCATCGCAAATTTAATACTTATAACAAAGGTTTATTAAAAAAAATATTATAACAAGGAAATGTCTGCGACAAAATCTATTATATTAATTAATGTTACCTGCATTTTTATGTTTGAGACTAAATATGAAATAAATGCATTTTCGTTTAATACTCTGTAGAAGCATTGATTTCACTTAATTGGAGGATGCTAGTGTCGCAAGATTCTGCTGGAAAGTCTCAATTTGTAGTAAGGTTTTAATTAATGATTAAGCTGACAAAGGTTGTCTTTTAGTGTTCATATTGTTGTGATATTTCGTAATCAAAACTAAATTAAGTTAATTCGATTGATGTAAAACAAAAAAATAGGCATATTCTAAATTCTCTTTTTAATTAAATTAAAAAGTACATCGCAATATATAGGGAAAATTACCTTTTTTGTCCTATAATTTTACCACTTTTTGATTTTCGTCTTACTGACTTTCAAATTTTGATTTTAGTCCTGTAACTTCACCTCTTTTTTGTTTTCGTCCTATTGACTTTCATATTTTTATTTTCGTCCTGTAACTTATATATATATTTTTTATTTTGGTCCTACAGCCTACTATATAGGACTAAAATCTAAAAACTATAAAGTTATAAGACTAAAATCAAAATTTGAAAGTTAGCAGGATGAAAATAAAAGAAATGTAAAGTTATATGACTAAAATCAAAATTTGAAAGTCAGCAGGACGAAAATCAAAATGGGGTAAAGTTACGGGACGAAAAAATTTATTTTCCCCAATATATATAGTAAACAAATTAAGATGTCTCAACCTAACGTTGCATTTATGCAATACCTCAAATGATCAAATAGCAGACAAATTAAACGTCTTCAATTCCAATCACGTCTTGGTTTGTCCGCAAACAAGCTAATAATGAAAGAATTTCATCTGATTTTAAAGTCTGAACTTATTAAAAAGAGTGAAATTAATTTGTTTATATTAATTTTTTTTAACATTTTTCTTCACTTTTGGACTGAATTCTACACTTCACACTTTTTGGGAAGAATGCGCATTGAGTGAATGATTTAATACTAGTGGAACTGCTTTCAAGAGGGATTTGATTTTGCTGTGACACCTTTTGGTATTAATATCTAAAGTTGGTATTACTATACAGTTGAGAAGCGCATGAGCTTTAGGGTAGGAAAAAAAAATGAAGCTTAGACTTTTGGTATTAAATTATGTTAATAATGACACAAGTTAATTTACTATCAGTGATTAGTATTATATATAGTGAAATTCCTCTCTGCCTCTCCCTCTCACTATATTGTGATATATAACTTAAAAAACTTGATTCAAAAATTTCAATGAGAATGATTGTAAGAAAATTAAATATTGAATTTTAGAATAAGTTGAGACTAAAAATTACCGTAATTGATAAATGAATAGTGAATTGATTGAGAAATTTGATAAATTAATCTAAATTGAGTAACGATTAACTTATTTTAAATTTTATTAACTCGTGCAAAATATGATGAAATTAAAATGCTTATTTTTCACTCTCGTTAACCAGCATAGTTTCTCAATATCATTTACATTATTGTTCTCATTAAAAGAATTATGAATCAAGATTGTCCCTACTACATACTTAGTAAAAAAAAAAAATCATATTATTAAAAAATTATGAACCAAAGTGTGCCCTTACTACTTGGTAGTAAAAAAATCAATCATTTTGTACAATCATGGAATTGGTCAAAGAATTGTCCAAATACAGTCATGTTCCTGAGAATCACGCTGATGATGTACTCATTTGAGCAGGGAGAAGGACCTGCATGTACGCTACATTGATAGCTAGTGACAAATTTACAGAGTTATACTTGCATTGCAATCCTGTATTTTAATTGTTAAAAATTATAAGCTTTGATGAAATTAATTTTGATCTTTTTTTCTATTAATAGTGTTTTAATCCCGTATATTTGAAAGAAGTGCGTAGGAAACATATGAAAATACGGAAGAATTGGTGAAAATTGGTTTGAATCATGTAAAATACGTCGAAAAGGGGGTTGCAATAAAATTGAGTCAATCGAAATTGGGTTAATTTTATATAAATTCACGACCTTTATACTTAGTATCAATTTAATCACGAACTTTTAGATTTTTGTAAAAAAACTCAACCTTTGACATTGTTGCAATTTAATACACATTTTTTTCTTCCGGCCGGCAATCAATGACGGGGCACACCGGAGCCCGTGTCATCTTGCCACGTAGGATTATACATGTTTATTTTATTTATATTTTAAATCCATATCATAAGTAACACTTACCATTTAAATAATATATTTCTACTTAAAATTAAAATAACAACCAAATAAATCTCAAAAACTAAGAACGTAAAGAGATTTATTACATATAATTTATGTTGGTTGTTGTTCAATTTATTTGGTTGTTATTTTAATTTTAAGTAGAAAGGTGTTATTTAAATTGTAAGTGTTACTTGTGATGTGGATTTAAAAAATAAATAAAGTAAACATGTGTAATCCTACGTGGCAAGATGACACACATTCCAGCGAGCCACATCATCGGTTGCCGGCTGGAAGAAAAAAAATGTGTATTAAATTGCAACAATGTCAAAGGTTGGGTTTTTTTACAAAAATTTAAAAGTTCGTGATTAAATTGATACTAAGCATAAAGGTTGTGGATTTATATGAAATTAACCCATCGAAATTTGAAACTCAAGGTATGGACAAAACAAAATGGGTCCAACTTAACACCCCTCCAACTAATGGACATTTGGATTAACCTTTAATTAATTAATTCGGCCCAACAAGCACGCCCATGACAAGAAGTTGCAGCCCAACCTTCTAAGCCTTTTGAGCCACCATTGAAGTCCTAATTACAGGCTTTTGAGGCCCAAATCTTTTATTAGTAATAAAATCAGCCCGAAAATTTATTAATTGATGTAAAAGGGGCTGCTACATTCATGCAAATGGAATGCAACATTCAGCCACGAAATCTGATGAATAAGAAAAAAAGGAATCATGTAGGCCCGTTGGGCCTTCTATGCCTTATTTGGCGCTGCCAAGGTTGATCCAAAAAAGGAGCATAACTGATTGAGCCTATAACAAGAAATTACTTCAGCCCCATCAATTATATTTGGAAGCTCATATCTCTCTTATTTAATTGGAGAAAGCCGAGGAAAGGGAAATAAACAAAAAAAAACTTATATACTTTCCAAACATAATATATATATTTTTGAAAGAATAAAAATGATTAAATTGAGATACTCACTTGTATCAAACTGTCAATAAAAAACCTTCATTTAAACGCACATGATCAAGCAAATTTATGAGTTTACACAGAAGGGATTTAAACCAGAAAGATCACAAGGTGTATACAGCAAATACAACACGATGTTCGAAATCTTTGGGACACAATTATATTTATTTCACACAATCCAATATATAATTAAAAGAAGTAATTTCCGCATATAGATAACGAGGGCCCACGTGAGAGAGAAAATAAACTCGATATATTCTTCTGGACCCTGAAATTTTACTACCCATCAAGCTTCACGATAGCATCTGCACATTAAAATTTTCCAAATTAAAAGAAAAAATGATATATAAAAATAGGCGGCTAAAATTTTCTCTCACACCAAATTAAATGGTGTAACCCAAAATGAAGAAGCAGCAATCTAAAAAGGAAATATTTTATGTTGGTGTAATCCATATCCATAGTGAACTTTCGCAGCTTAACAAATTATCTCATAAATAATTGACAAGACATCAACAGTTGAAATTAATTATCTCCCGAGAATATATTACTAATATACTAGCTATCATAATTCCATCCATTCACCTAAATTTTCACATTTGTCGGTACCAAAGACTAACTTTAAGTTAATGATGCAACCAAACGACGTTAGTGATACCTTTTAGGTATGTGAAGTAATATATATAAGTGATTTTGAGAAAAATTAACTTATAAAATCAACTAGCTCCATCACCCAAATTTATTCCTATAATTATTTTTATTTCATTTTTTATCAAAATTATTACTTTATTACTAACCTCAAATACATTTATTTTATTTATAAATGAACCTTATAATATCATTATTTTAAGGCACGCGTCCAGTCCATTGGAAATAGATTTGGGGATGAAGGGAGTAATATTTTTGTATAACTTAACTTAAAAAAAAAAAAAAAGTTCAAATGAAGCAAGTTTAGAAAAGCTGGGTATAGCTAGGTGGGTTATTGAAAAAGGGAAATTAAATAGAGGTAACGATGGATAATATATATATATGTAAATATATATTCGTGAAAAGAGAGAGGGGATGCGCACCTTGAGGTTGAGTTGAAAGGATTGAAGTTGCAGATTGAGCAGTAGTACTAGTGTGAAGAGCAACTGATGTTGTAATGTGCTTGTTAACACTACCCGCATCCGGATGGATCTTTCTTTTCAACATTCTTCTCACCAACTATATAATTCATGTAATTTACACAACAAATTAAATTAATCCCCCATACATATATATATATATTCTGATCATGATCAAGCAAATTAAATAAAGAAACTATATATATTCTGATCATGATCAAGCTAGAGATTTTTTGTCCTATAACTTTACCACTTTTTGATTTTCGTCCTGCTGACTTTCAAATTTTGATTTTAGTCCTGTAACTTCACCTCTTTTTTATTTTCGTCCTGTTGACTTTCAAATTTTGATTTTAGTCCTGTAACTTTACCTCTTTTTTATTTTCGTCCGTAGGTTGTAGGACCAAAATCAAAAGAATATGTAAGTTACAGGATCAAAATCAAAATTTGAAAGTTAGCAGGACGAAAATCAAAATTAGGTAAAGTTATAGAACTAAAATCAAAATTTGAAGGTCAGCAGGACGAAAATCAAAATGAGGTAAAGTTACGGGACAAAAAAAACAATTTTCCCTTAAATTAAATTGAGCATGCATGCATAAATGAATAAAAATTACTCGGTGGAGTTTGCGAATGGGGGGGCGAGCTGCTGCATCCTGGTCTCCACGCTTGTTGGCCAATGAAGTTTTGCGATCCAATTTATTATTATTATTAATTAATTCTGGAGCTTTGCTTGCAATAATAGGCTGAGGCTGTGGCTGCTTTTTGTCCTGTGAGAAGAGTTGAGCAAGCGTGGTTCTCTCCCTATTCCCGTTTATCTCCTCCTCTTCAATCTCAATCTCAATCTCAACGACACCATGATTTAGTAGTGATTCCTTCACATCATAATCGTGTTGGTAAGCTGCCGTGATCAACGGCTTCATTTCTTCCACTTCCTCATCACAAACTTCTTCTTCATACTCAAAATCATCCTTCATTAATGGATCATATCCAAAAGTTCCGATGCTTAGAACCCCAACCCCTCCTTTCCAACCGTCAAACTCCACTAATCCTGCATTTACAATCTTTTCATGCTCATCATTCCTCTTCACACCCAATTCCTGTCCCAATCCATCTGCGTCTTCCAATTTTCACACTAAGTATATATGCATATATATTCCAAACAAGAATTGAGGAGAATTAATGACATTACCTTTATGAGTAAACCTTCTTTGCACCCAGTTGAAGATCTATATACATACATACAAAGAAACATCAGATTTACATATATGCATGGAATGATGAGGAACAACATAGTATGTATATTATATGAGTGTGTTAAAGCAGCAGCTTGCCTTCATATTCGATACTCGAGAGATTTTTTATTTGAAGTTGAAATATTAACTGTGAAGCAGCAAGTGTAATAAAGAGGAAATGTTGAGAATATGGATTGCCACGTGGCACCCTAATTTAGGGACCTCACCTCTAGTTTAGGGGCACACGCTTAATTTGGATCTTCTACTTGGCCACCTAATTCCACCCCTGCCCTATTACCTTGCCTTCAACAATAATGCAATTTCTATTCGGGTTGACTCAAAATATAAAAGCTTATAATTTGTTATCCACTGTAATAGTTATCGTGTAATTTCTATTTGGATCCACGTGATACTTTCTCATATACCTAATTATCAAATGACCCCTCCAATATATAAAATAAAAGATACTCCTCGGTAATGCCAATAAGCTTTGTAGCATCCCTCTCCTAAAATTTAATACCTAAACATGTGATCACTTGCACATAATTATTATACACATGAGAATGTTTTATTAGACGGTAGCTTTGGGGTTTTGTTTTAAGAGTATAATTTTGCGGTTCTATGAATGTAAAACATTATGTTTAAAATTAAGTTAAAATCGTGCTGAAATGTCATGTGCGTTTGTATCATTGTCCTTAACTTATATATATTTTAAAAGTATCGTGTTCTATATTCACAGACCCGCAAATCTTTCAATATAGACAATTGTGCAACTCACGCGTGATTTAGCCCGACTTAAAATAATTTGGATTTGATTGTCCTACATTCACAAAATTATTATTCTTAAAACACAATCCTTTCTAAATCATGGCCTAAAAAATAATTTCCGTAATGCATATATACCTGCAAGGTCATAAAATATTACACCAGATGAAATGATATATAATGTAGACATAGAATAAAATATAATACATTCAATGAACCATCACATCTAAACTTTTAGTCAATATATCATTGTAGTTTTGTTTTGATTTATACATCAACATCTTGAATTTCTTTCTCAATGCATGTCTAATGGATAAGCATGGTGTTTGGATTAAATCTTCAAAAGCTAAAACCAAATTAGAGCAATAAGGATGCAATGCTTAGTTGGCCATTATTGAATAAAATGCATGCATGTGTCATAATTAACAAAAAAATAAAAAAAATAGGAGTATATGTGAATATTGAATAATAAAATAGTATTGACAGTTAGTGAGATGTCCATTTGTTGAAAATGCTAAAACCCAATGAGATGAGGGTCACATTTTGTGGGCTTTCATGGCCTTATAATTATTGCTGCTAACATGCCACGCACAATTGCACTTGAGTAGGTGGAAACGCCTTTGGATTCTTACAAAACCCAATAATAATATACTACCATTGTAATAGCTGGTGTTTTAATTATCTTTATAAATACCCCCTCTTCTTGCATGTTATAGCTTCATCGCAATTAAAATCATTTCTTTTCTAAATAAAATAAAAATTAATTAAATGGATGTGGACCAACTAATTAAATGGATGAGAAGTTCCTTTGGAAAGTTGTAGGGTTTCAAATCAACATAGCCAGAGAAAAAAATGGTGTGCATACTATTTGCCTTTCAACTACAGAAGTTTCCAACAGCTGCACCTCCTGATTTTTTAACCTTCTTTTTTGTTTTCTAGCATCAACTGTGAGATCAAAATTATACATTTATTATATATTTGGATTTATTTCGTTAGTTATATTGTTCATCCATGTGGAAAGACTAAAAATAAAACTATAAGCTAACTAAAATATAGATTGGGTGGCATGTGGAAGAATATGGGTAATTAATTAAGGCAAGGATAATTCCTTTCACTTAATTTTTTTTTATTAGATCGTGCTCTAAGTGTTGCAAATATGTGGAAACATGCATATAATATAATGGATTGGGTCAGTATATATGCTGCCAAAAGTGTTGATGAGACTGTAGATAGAACATATATATCGATCATTAAATTATAATATCTACTTTGCTCCAATTAGGTTGTTGTGCCCTATACATAGATACCCTAATTTTGAGGTTAAATAATCCAATCACGAATCCTACCTTTTACTCTGATTTCTTTTTATTTACTTTAAATGAGTAACATCAAAAGTTGATTTCCATGTTCTCCTGTTGCTCCAAATTTATATTAATTTGTTAACTCGTGTCATATAATATAGGTGACATATAGGTCACATATCAATGATGGAAAAAGAATAGAAAAGGTGATTCTATATAGATTAAGTTTCTAGTCCAATATGGGTCACATATCATCACCAAGGTGATTATCATATCCATTGAAATTTTTCGTTGGTCACTACTTGAAATGAGCTCTGTTACTGTTAGGCTTAAAATCACCCTAAACTGCTATTTTCTTTTTCTTTTTTTATTCAGACAACATTTGAATCCAAGTGTAGATGGTCCCAAGCGTATTGGGCTTATTGGGCCTCCTGATAGGACATCTTATATGCTCTGGCCCATAAACTTCCATTGCATTACACATTTCTTAATAGGCCCAGGTAAAATACAGTTCCATGATTTATGAATACAACCCCACCAAAAAAAGTGTTCGCAATTTTTTTTTTCGAAAAATGCAACAATTTTCGGCAAAAAATTCCGAAACTTCATATGTTCAGTGTTTTTTTTTTACATTTTTGGAAAAAAATTCCGAAAATTGTCAAAAATTTTGGATTTTTTTCCGAACACTTTTTGGTGGGGTTGTATTAATAAAAGATAGGACTGTATATAACCTTGGCCTTTTTAATATGAGTCCAACGAAACAGCCTAGTTTTGGGGTATTTTTTTTGGCCAAGGTAAAATACAGTCCCATGTTTGGTGAATACAACCCCACCCAAAAAAGTGTTCGGAAAGTTTTTCCGAAAAATGTAACAATTTTCGGAATTTTTTTTCCGAAAAATCATAAGTTCAGTGTTTTTTTTTTTTCGGAAAAAATTTCCGAAAATTGTCAAAATTTTCGGATTTTTTCCTGAACATTTATTTGTGGGGTTGTATTAACAAAAGGTAGGACTGTATATAACCTTGGCCATTTTTTTATAATACGTTATATACACGTACATTTTTTTTCCGAAAGGATTATATACACGTACATATAAACTAATATAAACTTGAACAAAAATTATAATCTAATTATTGGTTAATTTTTACTTTATTGTATTGCACTTATCAAGGTTCAAACAGATATTGATGGTGTTGTTACTTTTTTGCAATAACTTGTTTCATTTCTTGAAGAATATAGAGAAACTGGCTATAAAGACTGAGCGAAGCTAATGATGAAACAAGTGAGATGTGCATTGAACATGTATATATAGAAAAATGTATTATTCAAATAAAGATGCAAGTTGATGAAACAAACAGTGAAAAATTATAGAGTCAACTGCGAAAATTGATCAAATTAGATGTTCCATGAAATTCTAATTTACACAGTTCAAAATATATGGAGATGTTTAGTTTTTATTCTTTTATTTTAGAGATAGTAATTTTTTGTTACACGCTGATGACGAAAGTTTGTTGAGGTCGTGACTTTGAAGGCAATGATGTGTTTTTTTAAGTTATCATTTTTGAAGTGTTCTATACCAAAAGAAACAAACTTTGCAATTAATGTATTAGATTATTTAAAGAAAATTGATGATTATTTTCCAAATGCTTGTAGAAATAAGTATTTTCTTAATTTGAAACTTGTTAAAATTTT